>JBBPQI010000167.1:0-10618 GCA_038092445.1 Gyrodon tennesseensis | reverse complement strand
TTTGGCCTGCACAGTCTCCTGACCTAAACCCTATTGAACACCTCTGGGGTTGTCTCAAGAGGAGGCTTGCAGAGCATGAAAACCCCCCCAATGGGATTTATGAATTGTGGGAAAGGGTTCAAGTGGAGTGGGATAGGATACCAGTTGAGGAGTGTTAGAAATTGATTGAAAGCATGCCTAGAAGGGTTCATGCAGTGCTTAGAGCAAAAGGAGGCTATACCAAGTACTGATAATATCCAAATACCCTTGTTATTTCAAAAGTGAAAAAACCCTTTTCATGGTATTGCTGTTTTGAATTGATTATATCTCTCTGGCATGTGGACCAAATCACATGACCTAGGGGGCAATATTGTAGCCAAGAGTATGTACTATTTATAAATCCACCAAAGCTAAGCGTAATTCCCATGCTGTTTGGTGGTGCACTTCGTGCACCACATTCTGGGTTAGTATTGAAAGGGTTTTTGGAGTCACTGTACACATATAATACTGCTGCTTCAGTACTGTGCCTTGAAAAAAATTAGCTGAGTATGCATTTTGTGAATTGAAGCATGAATACAAAGTCACATATAGTGCTCTTTCTTTCTTGTTTAGTCAATGCATGTGACTTTAATCAACATTATGATTACTGCTCACTGGCACTGGCATCTATACTTCACAACTCTACCTCCTGCCAGCTCACCAATACCATTACTCAAGACCTTCTAATAATGTGCTCATTACCATTCAAGATCTTGTACCAATGATACACTCAATGCTCTGAGTTGACTCTGTGCTACTCAACTCCATCTTTGTAATCAGACTATGTGTTACATAGAGACTACTTTGAACTTAGTATCCATTGGATTACCCTATTGTCACCTTGTATCAAGCAACAATATGGTTAAAGATTCATTGAAGTATTTTCCTTCCTGTCCTTGAAAGACTTCCTTACCACCTCTGACTTTTCCTCAATATTCATGCTCATATTTACTCATTCAATTCCATGCCAGTATGTACAATATGTTTGTTACCTAATCCCAATAATTCAGCTGTTAACTACCAGCACTTCCTCACTAGCACTCTTTCTCACCAACATTAGATTTTCTATATACAGACTAATAAGCAGCTCTAGAAATCCTGCAGCCATAGGCCCATAGTAAGATCTGCCTGGATGTCATTCACCTTTAGTATAATTTTCCTTATAATATCCTTATCAGGTCTCTCCATCCAAGCTATAAGGTCTATACAATTCTTTATTAAAATCTTGCAGAACAGCTACAGTATAATGGCTGCACTAGCAAGGCCAAAGATATTGTCAAATTGAGTGGATTCAATCCAAGAACTCATCTGAAAGAGGAATAATATAAGTGTGTCCAGGATAAAGTTTTTGAAAAATGAAAAGAAAAAAAAGAGATGTGAAAGGTATTTCCAAAGAAATTCATAGCTTTCTAGCAACTCTCTAACTTGGCTCACCTGATAATCACTGACATTCTGGAACTGCCCTTGAGCTAGCCAAAGGTCAAATTCCCTATGCAAGTAATACAGTACATAGGTCTTGAATATATGCCATACTTTACAAATTGTTTCCTGCACTTCATGCTTGATCTCTTTCAGAGGCTTGGCAACTATGTCACCTGTGGCCAATTGAACTGCAAAGAATATGGTGTGTATAATCATATTTTTATGGCCCAGTTTATTGAGTACTGCATATTTAACCACCATAAGTTGAACTATTTCATATCTCACCTGTGCAATGACATTTTTTTTCCTTTCATTATCATCAGCTCCAGTTATAACAGCTTGAAAAATGGCAACCAGAGTGAATGCATGTATGGGTGTGGAGATTGTGGAGTTATTGGGAATAGATCTGATAGGAATATGAGCTTGAAGAGGGACCAGTGCAAGTATAGATAACATGGAGGATGAAGGAACTAAACCAGGTTCAAAAGAGTTTCATGATAAATCTGGCTACATTTGGTAGCACTGTGTGCATTCTACAGTGATAATAATTGATTCAGGATTACTAAATGGACTAATATTAGCAAAATTGGACTATACTGGCTGGACACTGGCAATGAGTCAACCTGATGGTGAGTGGCTGCATAGGACAGCAGGCAACATCTAATCAAAGACCTGCTGACTGTAATCAATAGCAACCACTTGACTATGTAAAGGCTGATAAGAAATAGAGTAGCAAACTGATTGGTTTGATAAGACCACAGCTTCCAAGATAAACTTATGTTTTGCTTATCAGGTATTGGGTAATTGTTCTGTTTGCTTTGTTAGCATGGCAAATGAAGGCATTGAAGTGACAGAATGGACATGGTGACCAGCATCAAATCAGTTATATGCATAACCAGGTACTTTTCACCAAAATACAAATTTTATCACTTGTAGTTGTTAGAATTCTCAAAAACTCTAGGGCTAGATAATCCTTTATATTACATACCTTCCCTATTTTTTCTCACAATATTTCACCAATAGATTGAGGAGATATTAACACTCTTCTCCAAATCCTAGCTCTGTTACTATTTACAAGTATATAGCTAAAATAAACATTACAAATACAAAATATCTAAGTACATAGCTAAGAGAGAGAAACAGGACCCTCTGGAATGTTCTGGAATGCTCAGTCCCAGAAAATCTTAGCATTCTCACACTTTCTAAAAGTCCTATATTTCTTACAAGTATTACCAAAAAAGTAAAGCTCTTAGAATGTTCTAGAATGCATAGCCACAGCTAATTCAGCATGACTCAGCATGACCTTTGGCATTACTAAGCCACTTTGTAATTGGCAGCCAAGTCTCCTGATTGGCTAGCATAGTGTCTGGATTTATGTATAAAAGGAGAGCTTTTCAGGCCACTTAAGGAATAAAGGGAATCTTTTTAAAAATAAGAAGCTTTTCTCCACCACTTGGAATATTCCTTCTCCAGGCTACCAGATGGAGTTTTGATCAGGATATTTTCACAATACTTAGAACTACTAAACTACTTTATTAGAAGCAAAAGACTTGTATTCCAAAAGTAGACATGTGAAATAGGACATTTTTTGAAAGAAAACCATAAATTGAGCAACAAAAGGGAATAGATCCCAACAAAGAGTACTATTAATACCAATCCCTGTTACTCTACTATATACCCAAGGGGATAAGTGATAGTTAACCATTACATCTTGAATTGCAATCTTCTTAGTTGTGCAATAAGATTGTATTATTGTAACCATCTGAGTGAACTAAGTGAATTATTGCCATATTCCAGTATAATCTGGAATTCTTTGCATCTGAGCAATCCAGTATATCTCTGAATTACCATTTCACAAAGTCATAATCTTCTAAAAAGGTTACTTTTACTAAGCTTAGCTTTTATACCAATAAGCCTAGCAACCCTATAGTATTGACTAATATACTTGTAATAGCATAACTATTACCAAATCATTCTAAATACCAGACTATTTTACATAGCTTTCATTACTAGCTCATAAATGTTTGTTGAGAATTAATAGACATCCCACATATTGGCCTTACTAAGTTTCCCACCAATTTAACCTTAGTTGATTTAAGCATCAACTTGTCTGAGAGATACAGTGACCTCAAAAACCCTTTCCATATTGGCTCTAAATATAATGTATGAAGGGCACTGCCAAATAGCATGGGAATTCCACTTAGCTTTGGTGGAGCCAAATATAGTACACACTCCTGGCTATAGAAGTTCTCCCTGTGTCATGTGACCCAGACCACATGCTGTGGAGATATGGTTAATTTAAAACAGCAATACCATGGAAAGGGTTTTTGAGCTTTTGAATGAAAAAGGGTATTTGCACATTATTAGTACTTGATATAGCCTCCTTTTGCTTTAAGAACTGCCTGAATCCTTCTAGGCATGCTTTCAATCAACTTCTGACACTTCTAAACTGGTATCCTATTCCATTCCACTTGAACCCTTTCCCACAATTCATGAATTCCACTAGGGGGACTTTCATGCTGTGCAAGCCTTCTCTTAAGACAATCCCAGAGATATTTAATAGGGTTTAGGTCAGGGAACTGTGCAGGCCACACCATAGTATGGAATTCTTGCTCCTCTAGCCAGTTCTTGACCAGCCTGCAGGTGTGCTTGGAGTCATTATCTAGCTAAAAGATGATGTCAGAAGAATTGAGACTATAATACTCCAGGGTTTTCTGGAGCTCATCCTTCAAAATTTGAAGGTAGAGGTCCCCATCCATCCTATCATCAATTTTGATAGCAAAGCCAACTCCCTCCCAAGTCATACAGCCCCATATTATGAGAGAACCACCTTCAAACTTGAGAGTTTCCTATACTAGCCTATTACTAAGGCCCTCACCTGCCCTTTTCCATGTCCATTTATATCCATCTGACCCTAGGTGATTGATTTTGGTCTCATCAGACCATACTACCTTCTTCCAGTCCTCTATAGTCCAGTCCTTGTGAGCATAGGCAAAATCCAAACAAGCTTTGCGATGCCTAGCAGAAAGAATAGAGCATTTGGACTTGACTATAGCTTTCATACCAGCTTTTTTCAAGTAGAGGCAGACAGTACTGGCAGAGAGGGGTTGGTTGATGTTGTTGGTAAGTGATCTGGTCACTTGGACAGAATTTTCAGCCTTCCCAAAAATAATAAAATATTGGACATGATGAATATTGGCAGGGGAAAGCTTGGAAGAATAACCTCCAACAGCTTTGAAAAGGCCAGAATGCTCTTTGGAATGAAGTTTGGATATAGCAGAAGGGCTGACACCAGTTTGCTTAGCAATGGCTTCACCAGAGTGGCCAGAATCAAGCAAAGAGAGAATGGTGTTTTTTTAAGTAAGAGAAAGGGATCTGACCATGATGGTGGTTGAGAATCAAGAAGTGTGGGAACTTTTTTAAACTCAGACATATTGTCTATATGTGTATCTCTGTTTGTACTAACAAACAATGGCAATTATACTACAATATGACTGAGATCCTACTCAGCAATTCAAAAGCTCAAAAATCCTTTCCATGATATTGCTGTTTTAAATTGACCATATCTCCACAGCATGTGGTCTGGGTCACATGACACAGGGAGAACTTCTGTAGCCAGGAGTGTGTACTATATTTGGCTCCACCAAAGCTAAGCGGAATTCCCACACTGTTTGGCAGTGCATCCCACACCACATTTAGAGTCAACATGGAAAGGGTTTTTGAGATCACTATATTTATCCCTAGCTTATAGTAAACCATCTGTGAAAGGCAAAGCACATGTCTGGGGAACATATCTTTAGTTCCAGTTGCTTGAGCCTATAAAGAAGTCAATGATGACCAGACATGCTCAGATGATATATAAACAGTTACAGTGGGGACTTGAAAAGAATTATATTGTAATTGACAAAATTGTACAATATATTCTTAGGACAGTACATAATAGTACATTGATAATATATGCTCATTTGTCCAAAAGGTTGTCAGAAGAAGAGGATATGTTATCACTAGGATTGTTGCCATTATTGCTGTTATTTAATGCATCATCTTCATTGAATAAGGAATGCATGCTCTACTCTTTGCCCTGGAACTGGATAGCCTCCTTGATATTGATATGGAACTGTTTGAATATGGAATGCCCAAAAAGTTGTTCAATCTTGCCCTATACAGCATATTAAGCAGAATATGGCACAATCAAGAAAACCAACTTACTGCTTTATTATACTATAATTTATCTTTAAAAACATTAAAGAGAAAAATGTATAATATAAGGTCAGAAGATATAGTAAAGTATGGAAGATATAAATATTCCATAAGAAGTTTAAGACTACTTTGATGATATATAAAGATTGAATTGTATTTAGAGGCAGAATAACAGTAATTAATGTATATAAAATAACATGCTTGCTACTAGATCATGTGCATTCTATGAAAGTTTATAGTTTTTTAAAGACATCATTGCCACTGCCAACCTTTCCAAAAGTGGCTGTCATAATAGTAAACTAGTTATAGTAATACCTGTTTAATTCTTGAAAAGTATGAACTAAAAGTATTATAGAAATTCATAGAACATTATTAGAATCTACCTATATCTATAGGCAAATACCTATGCAACCAACACACCAGGCCACTTGGGGGCAACAAAGGGGGTGACGGCCTTCCGGGTGATACAATGGACGATGGGTCCAAGGGAACTAGAAGGGGAACAGGCAGAGTTATAGGCAGGAAAGAATAAGAATTCCAAGTTAACTAATACATAAACAGTTCCTACTTATATACCTACATACTTGTGCACAGACCATGTGGGCACAGGATCTAGGGCTAAGGGTATACTAAGGGCATGATGTAACCATGTACTAATATCCTTGGCAACAGGTAAGTGTAACTAAGAAGTAATCTTGAATAAGATAAGGGATGCATATAGAATGTGATCTCCGTGGTTACTATGATACCTGATATAAATAGAGAGGTCCAGACTTAAGGTCTGGACTCTATGTTATCTAATCTAATCTTATCTACTAGCGATAAGATATGGAACAATATCTATAAAGTATAAATACAAATCAGAATGAGATATGCAATGAGTGGTTGCATATAGAATGGAATAGAGTTCAGAACTAGATCTCGGATCTAATCTAATATCTCTACATATGGATTATATAACTAATATACTAGATTATGGATCTGAAGTATAACGGAAAGGATCCAGATCTTGGATATTGAGTTAATCTAGTGTTGGCTTGATTAGTACTTGTATTAGGAAATATCATCTAAGGGTGCAGGTGGCCACATTAAGATGATGATGACCTAAGCCTACATTTATAGTCATGGCAGGCTTGACTATGGTTCTATCTCATAAGCTATAGGTTTAGCTTAGAGACAGGAATGGCTAAGACATAGCTAAGGATAGGGTGCAGCCTAGCTAAGGTCTTGCTAAGGTGTAACTAGATATAGCTAAGTGAATAGCTAAGTACCTAGTACGGGATAGCCAAGGGGATGGCTAAGGGTAACACTGGTCTTACTGGTAATGGAAGACTTAAGCATGTCTTGTATACCAATGTAGTGGATGGTACAAGGATGTACAGAGTATGTACGAGAGTACACATGAGTAAGGATAAGATAGGGGTAAGGAAAATGAGGTTTCTAATAAACATACTGTATACTAGTAATACACAGATGCAAAGAGTCTTACTAACTGATACAAAATACAATCAAACCACTGGATAACAATTACATTGTTCCATTCTTTCCATGTCATGTACTATACCTTTGCAGAACTCCCATATCAAATTATATATTTTCCAAGTTATTGCTTCAATTTAGAAATCTTTGTATTTGAACAAGTCATGTAGCAAACTATCAAAGACTGCATAGTAATTCTATAAAAACAAATATGTCACAAAACTAAAGCCACACATATGGATACAAAGGCATAGTATATTATTCTTTAATTGTATTAAAAATTTGTGGAAAGGGGTATTAGACATAATTCAACTTCATCCAGACCAAAGTTGGTCAAGATCACAATATAGTATATGTAAGAATGAGTTGAAAAATAGTCTGGTCCACTAATGCTAGAATAAACTTTTCAAGTACTATACACTGGCAATATATCAGACTGCTTAGAAATACATGTTTTATCTAATATAAGAATTTGCAACATGCAATCTGAGCCACTGTCTCCACTATCTGTAGACTTGAAGTAAATGGAAATCACTTTGTCAATTAGTGGTTGATCATGACAGCACTGCATAGCACTTATTTGCTGCCAGCCTAAGTGCCAGAATGTCCATTTGTTCAGACTGTATATGCTATCAATAATTGACTACATGAAATGAACTATATGACTTATTTCAATTGATCCAATGTCCTTCTATTACTCTCTTCTTGTCTGATGTTGGTATTCATAAAAGTTCATACAATATACATTCTTAAATACTGCCCAATTAATATTAGAATAGACTATAATATCAGACACTGTAAGTTTTCCCTTAGCTGAAACCTGCCAGTGAATCTTCATATTCTTGGATTGCACAGTAAAATGGTCATGAATTCAAATTCTTTCATGCACTAATAATCAAGCAAAGTGGCAGTCAGTCTATATTCCATAGCTTATTGGCCTTAGTAGACATTACTGTCAAAGATGGTCCATATTATAAGATCTGCAAATACAAGCTCTCACCAGCTGATAAGTGGAATATTCAAATAGTATTGAACTTCATTGTCTTTAGTGTCATTGCATGTGGAAAATAAAATGATATAGAACTTATATATTTGATTTGAGCTGGTACTCAGACTGAT
This sequence comes from Gyrodon tennesseensis, assembly GCA_038092445.1. Lineage (NCBI taxonomy): Eukaryota > Fungi > Basidiomycota > Agaricomycetes > Boletales > Gyrodontaceae > Gyrodon > Gyrodon tennesseensis. The sequence goes on along the minus strand of JBBPQI010000167.1, from coordinate 2,380 downwards.
CATAATTTATTTTATATTCATTTTCTGCTATGATAGTGACTAACATTATTTAACTATCTCAATAACTCCTTGGACTAAACATGTATAGAAATTGATAGGTTAGCCAAATGTATCTCCAATACATAAAAGTAATCAATTTTTTTTAGTTAATTAACCAGATACAAATGTTCTGAAGCAAAATGACAAAAATGGCAGAGGCATATGCAGAGATATATACAGTATAATCTGCCTCTGCTCATTGATTCTGATGCTTGCTTGCCATCTATGAAAAAATTGGATGCTATTTATACAGTAACTTCTAAAACTATTGCAATGTTTGGTAATTTTGCATTGTTTGAAGTGTAGTGCATGACTGTGTGGGAATTGTGCTTAGTCATAGTGAGGCTAAATATAGCCCATACCATTAGCTACAGGATTGCCCCCTAGCTCATGTGATATGGCATAGTGGCTATGGAGATACAGCCATTTAAAAACACCAATATCATTATAACAGTTTTGTAACTCTTGATATGAGTGGTGGAATCTCAGTCAAACATATTGATGTTTGCTGTTGTTTGGTTATACAAATAAAGATATACATGTAAACATTGTGTCTGAGTTTAAAAAATTCCACACATCTCTTTGTTTCCATTCACTATCATTATGAAATCCCTTTCTATCATACAAAAGAATACTATTCTTTCCAGGCTTGATTCAGGCCACTCTGCTCATTCTATTGCCTCCTCCATGGATATTCATGTCTCAACTGTCTCTAGGCTTCACTTTAAGGTATGCTCTGACCTGCAGAAGTCTGCTAGAGGCTGTCCAGCCAAGCTCTCAGCTGGCAATGTTTATTATGCTATCTGTTTGATTTCATTTCACAAGGCAGAGAATGCTGTCCAAGTGACCAGGACCCTCTCCAATATCATCAATCAACCTCTCCATCCCAATACTATTAATAGATGCCTCCAAAAGACTGGCATGAAAGCTGTAGTCAAGAAAAAACAATCCCTATTCTTTGCTAAATATTACAAGGCTTGCTTGGACTTTGGAGGATTGGAAGAAGGTAGTATGGTCAGATAAGACCAAAATCAATCATCTAGTGTCTGATAGGCAGAAATGGATGTGAAAAAAGCCAGAAGAGGAACTAAATAACAGATTGATAGAGGAAATAGTGAAGTTTCAGAAGAATTTACTCATAATATAGGGCTGCATGACTTGGGAGGGGGTTAAATATGCAACCAAGATTGATGGAAGAATGAATAGAAAACTCTATCTTTAAATTCTAAAGAATGAACTTCAAGATTCCTTGCATATTTTGATCTCAATTCTCAAAATGTCATTTTTCAACAGAATAATAATTCCAAGTATATCTACAGGAGAGTCAAGGAGTGGCTGGAAGACCAGGATTTTAGAACATGATCTGGCCTGCATAGTCTCCTGACCTTAATTCTATAGAACATCTCTGAAATTATCTAAAAAGAAGGCTTACAGGCTATTAGAACTCATCTATATCTGGAGGCAAATACCTAAGACAACAACAAACCAGGCCACTTAGAGGCAGAGATAAAGGGGAGACAGCCTTTAAGTGGATACAATGGACTAACAGCCCAAGGAAACTGAAAGGGGAACTGTTACGACTGACCTGGGTAGGGGTGGTCATAGCCTTTCAAAGGTTCAGGTAGAGGACTACCGGGGGCGCAGACCTAGGGGGACTCCTACTAGGTTCAAGGTCTAGCAATTTGCTAGTCAATGTTGTCAACGTTGACAACATGAAGATTCCAAGGTAGGCCAACAGAATGTTGCCTAAGGGTTTGCGAGGTTCAGAGACGAGCATTCACTCAGGAGTAGAACGAGGACTCGGAGGAAGCACAAGTAGATTGTGGAAGTAGAAAGGAAGTCTAACTTAAGTGACAAGGTAGACAACTCGGGAATTATATACTACATGGAAATGAAGATGACCAAGCGGATGGAAGAGAATAGAATGAAAGAGAACGCTTGGTCAGCGAAGGGCACGGGGTGCGGTAGAATGTTATAGAAAGGGGTGGAAGGTTAAAGAATAACTGCGCCAATCTATAGGGAAAAAGAGGCGGGTTGCATAGAGACGGAGATAGGCATAGAGGGGATTGTAAGTAGGAGAAAGAATAGGGGTTCCTAGATGAATTGTAACATTACCCCTGTACTATGATCGAGACAGCGACGAGAACCAATTAAAAGTTCAGACCGCGATCACCAGGTGGTGGAGAGCCAGTGATGTTACTCCAGGCTTCAGGGGAAAGGGTGTTGTCATCATCGGAACAGGAAGAGTAGCGAGTGAGGGGTGAAATACGACAACGGATGGGTCCCGTGGAGGGACAACGCAGAGGAGTGGAGTGCATGTGAGGTTGGGACACAGGCAAGG
>JBBPQI010000166.1:0-10628 GCA_038092445.1 Gyrodon tennesseensis | reverse complement strand
TTCCAATGACATGATATTTTAATATGGTTATATCTTAGTGCCATGGCAACCAAATCACATGACTAAGGGCTCATCTTCAGGGCAAGGGTTAGGGCTATTGATGACCCTGCAAGGATTAGAGCTAATTCATCTTGGTTTTCTTGCAAATGTCAAGTCTTTCCCAAATGGCCCAACATTGGAACACTTATTTGAGCCACTGTACAAGGATACTGTGTGAGAATGGCAAGAATTTTAGGGGTAACCATTACAAAGGGGTTGGCTATGGTAACACTGGTCTTATGCTTAACTAAAGACTTGAGCATATCTTGTGTACCAATATAGCAGATAATACAAGAGTGTATAGAGTATGTACAAGGATACTGTGCGAGAATGGCAAAATTTAGGGGTAACTGTTACACAGGCTATGAAAATTCTTCTGGTGAAATTTTGAAGTTATGGAAAAGAGTTGAGGTGCAGTGGAATGGAATATCAGCTAAGGAGTGTCAGAAATTGATTGAGAAAATGCCTAGGAGAATTGAAGCTGTACTTAAAGCAAAAGGAGACTATACCAAGTACTAATATCCCATCATTATTAAGAGTTACAAAACTGTTGCAATGGTATTGGTGTTTTTAAATGGCTGTATCCCCACAGCCACTGAGCCATATCACATGATCTAGAGGACAAACCTATGGCAGATTGGTCATTCACAGGGGTCATGAGCCAGAAGGCAAGCTGGGAAGCTCAGAAGGGGTAGATGTAAGACATGTATGATACCTAGTACATGACACTTGTTGTAGATAAATCTTGTACAAATCTCAAACCTGGGACATAAGCAAATTGTAGGAATTGTGATCCATTATACTTGTTGTAAACAAATCTTGTACAAACCTGGGACATTAGCAAATCATAGGAATCGTGGTCCATCATTTCTGCCAATTGTAGGAATCACAGTCGATTCACCTTCCTTCTCTTTGACCTATGCTGGATCTCCTGCTCTTTTTGCTTTTGTACAACCTTTCACATGACATGTAATATTTTGTCAGTTTCTTCAAAGCCATTCAAGTGTCCATATACCCTATTTATTACATTAGCATGAAATCCATGGTTTTTTCCCATTTGCTTGAGCATCAAGCAGAGTCCCACATGTGAAGTAACTGCAAGATCCTCATGATGTACTTGCACCATCTCGTTATCACTGCAGAAAGTCAGTAAGTTGTATAGTAATGAGGAAATAGTTTCCAAACCCACTTCAAGTCCTTTAAGTCATCACTGAGCAGTCTGGCTAACTCTTATAAGATCAAATGTGACCTTAGCAAGTTCCCATCAACTGTGAGGTCAATCACATCAAGGCTATTGTTGTTACAACATCTGTGCGTAACAATAATACACTGTACCTGCGAGGTCAAACAGTGATCTTTACCATAGTTTATAGATCCTTCGTTATCCTATGACAGCTTCCTAGAGCAGAGGGAATATGCTCTATCTGATGGACAGCTGGTTCAATGGAAGTTTCGGATACTCCTCTGTGAACAGGTGTGATGCCTTCTGTACTCCTAGTGCTCAGATAAGAGCACACCTAGTTGTAACATTGAGCAGGTGTAAAGTGTGAACCTTTGGTCTCACCTGGACACATATGTGGCTATGGTCCTCAAGCTAACTATTTCTGTTGGGATGTGGGATTGACTACCTCCGAAAGGTATCAGTAGTGATATTGTCAATATGCCATCTACAAGGGTTTTTAGCTAACCCAGGGGTGCTGGACCATATAGATGACAGTTGTCCTTACACTGACAAAGTGCATCTGGCCGGGATAATTATGCACACTACAGACTTCAAGGGTGTCAGACCTTGGCCAAGCCTACGAGGTCCTCTGGAAGAACCAAGTCCAAGAAAGGAACTGTCGAGGAGAATGAGATCCTATTGATGAGGATGGATCTCAACAGGGAACCAAGATAGTGGATGATAGATGCAGGTAGATTGTGTAGATCAAGGTTAAATATATATCAAAGCTGCAAAGCAGCTTATATATGGAACTAGCTGCTTAAGGGCAGGCTAGTATAAATATAGTAACACACCTAAATAGGTAACCAGTATCTCAAGGATAAATGGGAGAACTCAGATCAGACTAAATAGAAACAGGCAAATATGGATGGGAGAAATAGAATCATGAGGCTGGATGTGAGAGAACACAGCCGAGAAGAGTTGTCCATGGGAGATCAACAGCACGTTCATGGAAAGTCAATGAACATGCTCATGCAAAAGTAAACAGAAAGAAAAGGAAATGTTTATGTAACTAAAAGTAGTCCAAGTCTTGCATATGCTTAGCATGCAAGAACTTGTCCCAAAGGGAACTGGGAATAGAGGCATCCATTTGTAACATGCTCCAGAGAGTGTCAGCTGGAGTGGAAGGGGGAGAAGGAAGGGAAAAAGTGGTGGGGTCCTCTAAAACCATAACAGTTGTTGTAACTTGCAGTGAGGTGAACATTTGGATTTGTCTTTATATCATCTAATGTAAGTTGAATTGTTGCTGAGCTGCTCTCACCAGGTTGGTACAGTAGTGATTAATTGGCACTGTCAGCAGTGGCAGACTTGGAGGTCTCAGCCATTTGAGTGGACTATGGATCCTATTGAGCAAGATCAACTCGGCTTGTAAATTACTGTTAGCATATTAACATACCAGCATAACGAGTTTAAACGAGTTGATGAGTATACAAGATGGTAATAATTCAATATTATGATGTGCCAGTTTGAAATAGCAGTAATAGTGAACTAGATAGACAGAAATGAAAAACAGGAGGACAGGACTTGAAATAGGGGAGATATGAACAAAAAGCTATATAATGACAAAACTACTCAGGTCGTATACTGGGCCAACCCCTGCCAACAAGCTTTCTTCTACCTGGCTTCACATCCACCTGAGATGTCAGTATTCGAGCTGCAGGTGGTCATTGCTCTGCTTTGAAGCTCATTACTTGTCAAACCTAAGGACTGTGAAACATTCCATACCAAGTAAACTAACTCAGTGAGTGACAGTAATGTTGATGCTGAATATCTTGAACTAATCCATGAGTTTTGACAAGATAAATCAATGAGTGGGAGTGTGGAGTAACTTACCTAAGTCCAGGAAGAATCCTTGTTCATGGTACCAGCTCAAATGGGAGTTGCAGGTTGTTGAATATGTGAATTTCATCTGGAAAAAGACATGGCCATGGAGGAAGGGGAATGCACCCAATAAATTGAGTGTCAATGTGCCCCTGCTTGGTCCATGATTTGTCCTGCCATCTTACCTGCACCTTCACAAGCAGATGGAGATGTTTGATGTTGACTCAAAGGTATAGTACCTGAAACCTGTCAACATTATCCATCCATTCTATTATCTGAAACTTGCCTGTTGTTCCCAGTATCAATCAACTGGTGATGTCACTTGAAAAGGGTGGACCAGTACAGAAGCTTGTGAACTGCATGGTGTTGCTCACAATAAGGTCGCATTGAGCTTGCAGTTGCAATACAATGCATGTAGGTTGAAGAAGCATGAGACAGATTTAAAGAATTCATCAGAAGTATTGGCCAAGTGAGTGGAGAAGCAAATGACCAACTTGGTTACATCTTCAAGTGAGCCAGAAGTGAATAGCAGCCAGTTGTTGGGTTATTGCTGTGCAATAACCAGTAGCATCTATTGGAAGTTATGGATACATTGGAAAATTCCATGTGAGTCATAATATATATACCTACTCAAGACTATGCTGTACATCATGTTATCCAGGTGGCATTCCTGTTTTTCTCCACCACTGCAGGTTGACATGGGATCTGTTTGATCTTATCATCGAACTATGATCTTCCTCTACTTCCAGTAAACTGGCAGAGCAGATCAGACATAAATTTATTCTTCAAATAGTATTGTACTGATCTGATCCTCCTCTAGAACTCCATTTACTGGAATACCATCAGCACACATTCAAGTACTTGAATAGGCTTAATAAAATGTTGACAGGACCTAGGACAGTAGCATTCTTTTTTGGCGTCAGGCTCAAAGGCCTTCAAACATTTTCAGCTTTCAGCTGAACTACGATGCTCAGTGTATATCAGCAGATACAATTACAGAAGTTTACCTTGCATTCGTGACACACACACAGGAGCACAAGTCAAAGTCCTACATGCAGTCATTGACAGGTGAGCACCAAGACCACTACAAGAGCCAGTGACTCACTGAGGTCATAGCAATTTGTGGCTCACTTGACAGCACCTTCAAGATATTTAAGAAGGCAACTGTTACTGACAAGAATGGCCAGCAGTCAAAATACTTGAGAGGGGGGATCTTGAGTATTCTCAATGAGAAGAATAAAATAATCACTTGAATGAGTGCAGCTGATTATCACATGAACAATTACTAGGTAATATGATATACTATAACTTATTATCTACTCCACTCAACAGCACTTCTGTCAGTCAAAGGCCAACACTAAGATTCAAGAGCTTCTTACAGGAATACACCATCACACTCAGCTCCTTGGCCAACTGCTATCAGACATGTTTGTCAGCAACAACTGTTGCTTGGTAAGAAGCACAATAACTGCCGTTTTTCCTAACAGTGATTCCATTCAAGATGTTTGGCATTTCATTGCATGGTATGTCTCTCTCATTCTCACACTCTAAAAATACTATTTAACATATGGTGACTAGATACATGGCAACTATTTTAAATGGGAGCAAGAATCCTTACTGTGTCACAGTCATGTCAGACATTACAAACACAATACTCAAAAGACATGCCAGTGAGGGAGAGCAAGGAGCCAAATACTGGGACCAAAACAAACAGGAGCAATAGTTAGTAGGTGCCTACAATAAGTGGGCATTGAAAGAAACTATCTGGTCCATTGCATTTGAGAAGATATACTCACTATGGTACTGGTCTGGTAGCTATTGACTCAGACAACATCTATTAGGTTCATTAGGAGCAGCTTAAACATGTTCACAAAGGCTGCCTATAGTGCCACTGACAAGACATACTCTCTGATGGAAGTTGTATTGAAGAATGCCACAAGGCATGGAACATCCTCCAAAGAGCACAGTCAAGTGGTATTGTAATGCTTGCAGCTCTCAGTTATGACTTCATTCACTGCAGGAACATTCAAATTGCTTCTTACTGCTCTGAGCAGACTCCATTCATTGCCTCAATGGCTGGCTCTCATCACACTAGCCTGTTAGATGCCATTGCAAAATTCTATAACCAGCTCTGTGCAACTAATGCACAGTGCACTCTCCTCACTCTCCCTGAGCTTCAATTCACTGACTCTGGCAAAACTTTTGGTTTGGTATCTTCAGAACATATCTCTACATTTGGTGGCCTGGTAAAAAAAGAAGTCAATGAATTCCAAATCAACATCACCTCTCTCCAAGGTGATACTACTAGCAGTAACAATACCATCACCAAGTGAGCCATTCTCTCTAGTCATGAATTCATCTTCCACAAATTGAATATTGATCCCAAGCTGCTAGAACTTCCACAGGTCTCTGCTCAGTTTCATAGCACATCACAGCTCCACTTTACACCATTCAATGACTCCAAGTCAAGCCTATACTCCTTATGCCCCATGAATGTGGTTCCAACCATTACCAAACAAATGGCAGAAGAGACATCACAGGATCCAGGCATAGACACAACAGCTACAAAACTTGGTGTAGGTGCTGTCACTCCAAATAAATATGTATTGAATCAGTCACATTAGCAGAGCATCATTGAGCCTGGTCATCATGTTGGAACACTTGAACATTACTTCAAGCACTCAACCGATTATAGTCACTACTCCCACCCTCCAAATTCAAGAAGGATCAAGGTTGCAGGCCCCATACTGCTGGCGGTGAAACCAAGCTCTCAATCAGACATTTCAAGTCTCACCACCTGGAGCCTTCCAGCACCAGTGCCATTTGTTCCTTCCAGCCTGGGTTAGTCTCTCCTCACTCCTATTTTTTGTTTTATTCTCACTTATCAAATACATCTACAGAGCCATGCATGGCCTTGCTCATGGACACCTCACTCATGAGACATCCCTGCCAACCAGGGTCAGACCAGCCACAAGACAAGATCCCAGAAACTATTTCTGGCTGCCACTGGCATCAATCCAGAGTCACTTGCAATCAAGGGCACTGATGAATTCTTTCTCTTTATGAAGATGTGCACAGAATTCTGTTGGATCTCTTATAAAATGACATCAAGAAAATGGGTTAATGTAATGGATGAATACAATCATCAACTGGTCCAGAAGCTTGGTATAGCAACTACTAGAAAAAATCCCCTTGCCCTGCTTCATAAGCTGGGTGAGATGGAGGAGCAACTGATTGAGAGAGTCCTAAAGGATAATTTCAAGTGTGAGTATGCTTCATTCATTGTCACAACACTCACTCACACTAGCACTAACATTATGGTGTGCTCATAGCCAAGCAAAATACCAAGGCATTCTGGCGATACCACTGCTTCACTATCAATCTCATCAAGGGCAATACTGCAACCAGAAAAAAGGTGAGTATACTACCATTTTAACATTCATTCAGCACTGATTTGTTATCTACCTACTACCCATCAGTCCCACAAGGTCCCTACATGCACCTGGTACAAGACCATCATGTACCCAGGTCTGGAAAAGTCAGCCACAAACCACAAATGTGGCATTTGCGCAGATAATGTCAGGTTGAGGCCAACTCCAGAGATGCCAGAGCTATCTCACCAGTCCCAGCCACATGGGATATTCTCAGATAGGACAACATTCCATCCACAGGTGTTTCTCAAGATGGTGCAGGAAGTCTATAACATCACGGCCTCAGGCTCGGTTACTTGGCATGACACATTGCTTGTCAAGGCCCAGGCATTCCTGTTAATGCTTGCAGCATGTCTCGTCATTCCTACAGATGCAGATGGCAATTCCACTATCTCTCTCTTCAAGCTCTATCCCAGTTTCAAGGTCAACAAATCTGCTTCAAGCGACTGTGTTGTCCAGTATGAGGGTGTTGACTTCCTGTGCATCAACTACCTTGACCACAAAGCATAGTAGGAATGTGGTTCTCCTTCCCTCTCCTTTTACACCATTGCTGGACTCTCATTGTTCACATCCACTTTGTCACCACCACACCTTCCTTGCATTATTGATCTTTTCATTGCCAGACTTTTATCATTTGCATCTGCTTTGTTTCTGTCATACCTTCCTTGCATTGCTGATCTTTTCTTCTAGTTAGGCTTTGATCTAGTTGTTATGGCTTAGTTACTGGGCTACTAGTGTATTGGTTACATTTCTTTTGCAATACATGCTGTTTTCTTGTGTCTCTCAATGAAAGATTCAATGTTCCCCCCCCTCTCCACACACTTTTCAACCTTAGCAAAAATTTCCCCCTCCAGAGCATAGCCACCCCCATGCCACCTCTGCCTCATCACCTGACATCAAAAGGTCACTTCAGTCATGGCCAAGTGGAGTTCAATTTATAGGTCAATAGATCCTGATTGGTCAAGATTGGTCAACCAATCGATCCCTGTGCATGCCAGGTCTCCCAATCCTATAGCCAATGGTATGGGCTATATTTAGCCTCACTATGACTAATCACAACTCCCACACAGTCATGCACTATACTTTAAACAACACAAAATTACCAAACATTGCAATGGTTTTGAAAGTCATTGTATGCATTGTAAACAAATGCTTTCTTTTCAAAATTGGAGGATATATTATCTCCATGAGAATGGCCCTCAAGTAGTAAGTTCCTATTAAATGTCAATGCCATCTACCCTTAATGAAAATTTCAAGGAAATTTTCAAATTTTTTTCAAATCACATTTTCTTGCCATTTCACACTGAGTTTTGATATACACACTCTACCTCTCCCATTTTACATCTGAAAGTCTTACCATGGAACACTTCTTCTCTCCAGCTGTTGTTTATATCAACCTCTATAGTAAGTCTTCAAGTCTTAACTCTCATGATTGAATAATTAGCTGACACTATTTGTTCTAGCTAGCCTGCAACCTCTATCAGGTGTGACAGCTGGAAGCTATAGCACAAAGCCAAAGCATGGTTCTGTACTCCATTATTCAGTGAATTATGATAATCTTGAAAGAAAATATATGGTAAAATGGAAAAGATACTTGATTATGAGTATTAAGATACTAGAGATGCATTTCAACAGATGCTATGCAAGGTTCATCACAAAAAAGGCAGATTTGTAATATTCTCTGCCTTGCCCACCTTACGTTAACACCACGTAACAGACTACACTCGCGCCTGCGTCCATGATGTCACATGTGTTGTCGCCGATGAGGACACGTAGCAGTACATCTTTGAATGTCTTGAAACGGAGACTCATGTATTATGATGACCGTCGAGTAGCCAGCATTCTGACAATGCATAGGATTACCATCTCATGCCCAGTTTTAACTTTTGAATCAGCTGATAGTGCAATCCTTCCTACAGTGCATCATAACCTTCTATATCCCAAATGACCTCGTCCAGCTCTTCTCTGTCATCTGCGACCACATCGTCAACACCGTCATTGATTCTACCTGGCACGTCATCACCGCATGCTTCACTCTCCTCATCCTCTCCTGTCTGAATATCCCCATCTTCCTCTAGCAAGTCTAAGTCCAAGTCCTCTTCAGCCTTGCCTTCGTTATCGGACGAGTCATTAGGGGAATTGTGTTGCCCCTTCTGTTGCAACACATTATCCCAATCTCAGGTAACTCAATGGCCAATCCCTCCGCTGCAAAAACGCATGAACATGTCCTGATCAATAAAACTGTAGGGACTCAAATTAGTAGATAACTCACCTGTACGCTCATAGCATAAAACTTACATGTTGACATAAAAAAAGGTCCAATCGAGTCCATCTTCCCACCTCTCCACCAATGGTCTGTGTCATATGAAAGAGTCCACAAGTAGTTCGTCTGTTGACCCAGCTATGAATGCAGGGATCAGATGCACCCCTTGAATGACAGAATCCGGATTAACAAAGCCAAACATGTCTGTAAGGTGCTCTTGATCAAAGAATTGAATGTGAGGAAGCTGCTTTGCATCCCATCCACTGTCAAAACTGCTATCACAGCGAAACCAGCAGACAAATAGAATGTCCATGCACTTTGGTTTTGAGAATGGGAATAGAATGTTTGAGCAGTGTTCTACCATGACATGGAATATCAGGCAAACTCGAGCATACCAATATGGGTGAGAGTGTTCATCCTCTTGTGAGAGGAGCATGATATCAGCTCATGTGTGAGGATTGATTGAATTCTGTTCACGATGTAGATTGTAAGTCGTGTAGTTGACTCAGAGGAACACATGTTCAAAAAAATGGTTGTTAACTATAATGACGCAGTGTCATATCCAGAAATCTATAAGTCCAACTCCACACCTCTGAACGACCATTCAACCAACTCCAGAGTGTTCTCACAGAGAACGCAACTCAATCCGTCCGGACTTACCTCTGCCCATTTTCATCTCTTTCTATTTCTTACATGTACAGCTATCTCTTTAGTTTCGCTGTAGTTTATCTCCCAATGCTGTGTCTTGCTTAGGAGCATAGCTTCAGCTCTTGCATCCCCGGACCCTCTGTTCTATTACTTACTTACTCATTGAATTATTGATTCACTTACCAATCTCCATTACTAATCCACTTTGGACCTCATATATAAACTCCTATACTCCGAGCCATGTAGTCTCTCCAGTTCGAATATTAACTTAGATTCCTTCTCCTGACTCCGAAACTAAAGCCTTGACAGCCTCCCTCTGATCCTCGCTCAACTTGACACTTCTCCAAAGAGCGTCTAAGTCCTTTATCTGATCTAAATCCGAAATCCAGGACACGAACTCTGACAAGAGCATACCACACACGGTGAAGCTAAGTCCCGACTGCTCATACTAACTCTGGAAGTCCTGGAGTTACCCGGAGATCCCGTTCTTAACATGCAGGACTGGTCTTCCTCTGAGAAATCATACTCATCTCTGTTGTAAGCAAGATCATGGAGTCGAGCAAGCAGATGGTCTTTGAGACATGGAATGAAATTCTTTGGCAACGAGAATAAGTCATCATGTGGAAGGAAAGTTCGAAACACACCTCAACTGCAGGGTCATCTTTCTTCTCTCCTAGCCAAGCAGTGAGATCATGGACACCCTGCATTGATGCAGCAATGTGATAGTGGTCTTCTGGTCCTGTTCAAGCTCATTGGATGTTCTTTGTATGACCATCTATCATTTGAAATGCCTCCCTCGCTTCATGAACCTTGCCGATAAACCATTCAATTGCCTCTTGATTGGCAATGCTTGTCATCCTTGAATTCTTCTTTTTTCCTGAATGAGTGAAGCGTCTCTTCGAACGATGGTGTTCAAGCTCACCCTAATTGATTAGATTAGCTTGCATACCATCATAGTGGCACGGAAACTACACCATCTGTGTAGAGTAGCTGTCTGTTGTTCCAAACTCACGAATCATGTCAGGATAATCCCCCAATGCATGGTACTTGTAAGTTGATAGGTTAAGCTTCTTGATTTTGGGTATAGAGCTCTTGTTTGAGTCTTTTGCCAGCTGAGCACCCTTTGCGATAAGTGCTGCATGTCAGCGAGTGCGGGAGGTGTTATGGTTTTGGAAGACCCCACCACTTTTTCCCTTCCTGCACT
>JBBPQI010000165.1:0-10698 GCA_038092445.1 Gyrodon tennesseensis | reverse complement strand
AATTGATTGAAAGCATGCCTAGAAGGGTTCAAGCAGTGCTTAGAGCAAAAGGAGGCTATACCAAGTACTGATAATATCCAAATACCCTTGTTATTTCAAAAGTGAAAAAACCCTTTCCATGGTATTGCTGTTTTGAATTGATCATATCTCTCTGGCATGTGGACCAAATTATATGACCTAGGGGGCAATATTGTAGCCGAGAGTATGTACTATTTATAACTCCACCAAAGCTAAGCGTAATTCCCATGCTGTTTGGTGGTGTGCTTCACGCACCACATTCTGGGTTAGTATGGAAAGGGTTTTTGGAGTTACTGTAGACTGCTGATACCTAGTTTGAAGGTAGTATAACAAGTAAAATAACCATTAGAGACCAAAGAAAGAATGTTATCTTTTTCAGAAGAGAAAATGAGATAAATAGTGAATTTGAAAGGTATAAGAGATGAAATCAGCCCCTAAATAGTATTAACTGAAGTGATTACTAAGATATGGTAACCATGATAACCATCTGTCATGCTTTCATCAAGAGTTACATATAACAGCTATTGTGTTATGGTTTTCAAGGACCCCACCCCTTTTTCCCTTCCTGCATCCATACCTCCTTCTACCAATGCCCTCTGGAGTCTCCTTCAGACAGACAATCCAATTCCCAGTTCCCTTTGGAACAAGTTCTTGCATGCTGAGCATGTCCAAGATTTGAACTACTTTTAGTTATATCATTATTTTCTTTTCTTTATGTTTATCTTTCCATAGGTGCATCATTGATCTCTCACACATGCATTGTTAATTCTCTCATAGACAACTCTCCTCAGCTATGTTCTCTCATACATAGCCTCTTGATCCTATCCTTCCTACTCAATATTGCCTGTTCCTATTTAGTCCAACCTAATTCCTTCCATTTATCCTTGGAAGATGGATTACCTGATCAGGTATACTACTATATTTATACCAGCCTGCCCTAAAGCAGCTGGTTCCATATATAAGCTGCTTCACAGCTTTATTTGTATTTAATCTTAATCTACACAATCTACCTGTGAATATTATTCATGTCTTGGTTCCCCTTGAGACCCATTCTTATCAAAGGGACCTCATCCTTTTCTCTTGCATTCATAGGCTTGGCAGAGACTGACCACCTCTGGGCCTCTCTCTTAGTTGTTTGGCAGACTTCATATCCACCAAACCCTTGTTGGTATGAAAGACTATCTTCTCTATAGTCTAGCACCCCTGAATATAAGGACATCCTTGTAGACAGCATATTGATGATATCACTGCCAATACCTTTCCTAGGGTAGTCAATCCCACACCTCAGATCCAGCAAGTCCACCTCAAAATAGTTACTTGAAGCCAAGTAGCCATATACTCACCCTCCAAGGCATAGAAGGTTTTACACTTGCACTGCTACAGAGCTCATGTTAAACCCAATGGATCCTATAGAATATGGGGAGCATAGTAGAAGCCAGCACGCTCACAGGGAAAGCATCACACTTTCCATTGGGCCAGTATCAACTATGACTGAGCAAACTTCCACTGCTCAGATTGAACTGTTGTTGGGTAACATAGGACCAACAAACTAGGGTAACTCATAAGGACAAGTTACAGGACACTTTACTCTGCAGGTACAGTGTATCATTGTTACTGACAAGTGTTGTAACATATTGAACTTTGACAGATCTGGTAGGTAGTTACACAATTGAGTCAATGACATACTAAATTGAATTGACTATATCTCCATGGATACATATTCAAATTATATAAATCCTTTTTTGGCATATTGCCAGAGATAGGTATATTTAGGCACCTACTTATACTTTGGCTCTATTTGTTCATGTTTCTGAGCTATATAATAAGTATTCCAAAGTCTCAAAATATTGACTCAATTTTAAAAGTTACTATATGCTTGATGTTATGGCTGTTGAGGACCCCACCACTTTTTCCCTTCCTATGTCCCCTTTCACTCCAGCCAATACCCTCTGGAGCATGCTATAGTCCAATAACCCCATTCCCAGTTCCCTTTGAGACAAGTTCTTATATGCTAAGCATATGCAAGACTTGGACTACTTCTAGCTACATCATCCTTTTCCTTTCTATATGTTTACTTTCCCACAGATACACTATTGATCTCTCATGGACACATTGTTGATTCTCTCACAGACAATTCTCCTTGACTGTGTTCTCTTACACCCAGCTTCGTAATCCTATTCTCCCCATCTGAGTTTGCCCATTTCTATTTAGTCTGATCAGTATTCTTCCATTTATTCTTGGGAGACTGATTACCTAATTAGGTGTATTACTATATTTATACTAGCCTGCTCTAAAGCAGCTAGTCCCATATATAAGCTGCTTTGCAGCTTCCATTGTATTTAACCTTGATCTACATAATCTACCTGCACATATCATCCACAGTCTAGGTTCCTTGTTGAGACTCATTCTCATCAATAAGACCCCATCCTCTTCCTTGGTTTCCTCTTTGTTCTTGATTCTTTGCAAACCTCGTATAGGCTTGACTGAGCTTGACCACCTCGGAGCCTCTGTTATAGTTTGATTAGGACTTTCTGTCAATTGAACTCATGTTAGTACAGAAGACTATCTTCTATATAGTCTAGCACTCCTGGGCTAGATTAGGAGGCCCTTGTAGATGGCATATCTACAACATCACTGCTGATACCTGTCTGGGGTAGCCAATCCCACATCTCTGGCAAGATAGTTGCTTGAAGCTGAGTAGCCACATATTCAAAATTCAAGACAGAAGGTTCATACTCATGCACCTGCTCAACATCATACCTGTTGGGCTCATATCTGGGCACAGAGAGTACAGAAGGCATAGCAATATTCACAGCAGAGTAACTGAACTTCCACTGAACCAGCTGTTCATCAGATAGAGCATATTTCCTCTGCTCTAGAAAGCTGTTATAGAATAACAAAGGATCTACAAACTAGGTATAGCTCATAAGGACAAGCTACAGGTATCTGTTACCTTGCAGGTATAGCATACCATTGTTATTAACAACTGTCGTAACACTTGAGGTTATTATCTTGTTGAAAGATAATGCTCTCTTTAGGGACTTCAGAATTTTCCATAGTAGAAAGCAGATTAATCTTCAAAACAGAGACATACTGCTCAGCATTCATCCTTCCTTCCACCTCTGCAAGAATTCCCACTCTATTCCAGCCCATGCATCTTTAAACTATTAAAAAATCTCCTTCAAACTTTACTGTCTCCTATATCTCCTTGTCTTGCAAAAGTTTTCCTGCAACTTTCCATACATACTTCCTTTTATCTGATCCAACCCTGTTAATCTTGATCTCATCTGATCAAATTATCCTAGTCCAGTTCTCTATAGTCCAGTGTTGATGCTTGAGAGCAGAGACCAGCCTATGTTTCCTATGCCTAACAGACAGGAGTAATTTCTTCTTCTTGAGTACAGCCTTTAGAAATATAGACTTTAGCACATTGCAAACATTTTGGAAAGAGACAGGAGAGGAAAGAGTAGAATTGATGAAATGAACTGCCTGAATAGCTTTTTAACCTTGCCAAAGATAATACTAGAGACAATTCTTTTGTTAGTAGAAGAAAGCTTGGAAGGAAGACCTAATTTGATGTTTTCCTTGCCTGGGTGAATCTCTTTGATAACCCTGGCCACAGTGGACTTCCCTGAACCAGTTTGAAAGAATATTTACCTAGCAAAAAGATCAGATTTGTTAGGAACTTGTTTTAATATCCTCAAGGGCCCGAAAAGAGCAATTAAGAGAAGAGAAAAGAAATTCCAAAGCTAGCAAATACAAGGGAGGATCAACTACTTATATACCCTTGCTACTTGTGCACAGACCATGCCTTAAGGGCAGATATGGAATATGATAGAACATCTCAGAATAATGACTAATCGATAAGGTAAGTGGTGGAATGTTCTGGTGAGACCTATATACCATCAAAGATAAGATCATTCGTAGTCCATTATCTATAGCATCTGGATAAGATTAGATAAGATGCATAATCTGATAAGATAAGATAGAATGCAAAGGCACAAAATCATTTCATTACCCCCTTTTTATGGATTGAACTCCTGATCGACCAGGATACCTCAGAGGTTAGGATTCTGTTCTTCAACAGGGATTTCAAAGAGATGGTCAGATAGGCAGTTGAGAGATGAGGCAAAGGATTTGAAGTCAGGGTCAGAGAAGAGTGGATGTGTGTGAGTGCAGAGAGAGCAATCACAGGTTATTATTGCCTGAACTGCAGTGAGGTGTTCATGATGGAACTTCTCAATGGCTTTGGGAGCATTGGTTATGTTCATTTTCAGCTCCCAAGTCTGTTCCTCATGTGGATAATTCTTTCACTGGACTAGGTACTCAGTTTTACCTCTTTGCTTCCTTGAGTCTATTACCTTCTCAACCTCATACTCCTCATGTTAATCTACAACAACAGCCGGTGGTGATTTTGGTTTAGTTTGGGACGGAAACGAGCTTGGTTAGTATGGGGTTAGGAGGGCTTTGTTAAAGACCAGATGAATATTCTTCCAAGTTGTTGGAAGTTCTAGTTTGTATGCTGCAATTCCAACCTTCTTTTTGACTCAGAAGGAACTGTAGTGTTTGTCATCAAACTTTTTTGTGGGGTGATTTGTCTTTATATTCTTTTCTTCTAATAGTACAAGCTGTCTGGGTATGTATTCAACCGGTTTCCGGGCATGGATGTCATGATGCTTCTTTATCTCTGTGGCTGCTTTCTCTAATGCCACTTTAGCGGTCTCGTAATGCAACTTCATCTGATTGGCGAAAGTATTCGTGGACTCGTTTCAGACTTCTATCCTCTTGTTGGGGATCAGAGGTTATTGCCTGAAATTCAGGATGAATGGTGATACACCAGTTGCAGTGGATGTTTGTGAGTTATGGGCAAATTCTGCTAGAGCCAGCCATTCGGCCCAATCAGTCTGTTGATGATTGACATAGACTTGGAGGTACTTCTTTATTTCTCAGTTTATTCTCTCTGTTTGACTGTCAGTTTGAGGGTGGTATGCCATGGAGGGGTTGGCTTTGATTCCCAATAGAGCATAGAGATCTCTCATAAAGGTCAACATGAATTGAGGACCTCTGTTAGAGATTACCTTTCAGGGTGTACCATGGAGTTTGACAATGTGGTTGTGGAAAACAGCTGCTACTCCTTTTGATGTGATTGTGTCCATCACCAGAACTAGACGAATCATTTTGAAGAAGCAGTTGACCACTACTAGTATGGCGTTCTTCCCTTCCAATTGTGAAAGCAGTTCAATTAAATCTACTGATATGATCTTCCAGGGGTGAGAGGGGATTTCTTGTGGATGTAGGGGGGTTTTGAGTGCAATGGTTTTGGGTTTGGCCTTTTGACAAGTGTCACATCCTCTCACATACACTTCTACGTCTCTTCTCATTGAGGGCCAATAGAACTCGCTCATGATTAAATCACAAGTTCTTCTTATACCTGGATGGCCTGCTAATGGGTGATTGTGATTTGCTATAATGATTTGTTCTTGTAGCTTGTGGTCATTTGGAACATAGAGTAGATTTTTCCATCATACTAACCTGTCTTTCTTGTACCAGGAAGACCCTTCTTTCTTTAAGCCTTCTCTTGTGAAGCATTCGAGTTTGTATTGAAGCTTCTCGATTTGCTTCTTTATGGATTCCAAAAATATGGCATTAACAAAAAGAGTTTTTGGGAGGAGTGTTTGTTTGGTGTTATTGTTCTCTATCCCCTTTTTATAATCTGGCCTCCTAGACAGAGGATCAGCGGGATTGGTTTTGCCTGGGCGGTGAGTAATAGTCAGGTGGTATTCCTAAACAATCTGCTGCCACCTGGCTTGTTGTCATGAGAGATCTTGAGGTTTACGGAAGAACTCAAGGTTCTTGTAATCTGTCAAGATCTCAATCAGGTGTTGTGCATCCAATAGATATTGACACCATTCCTTAAGAGTGAAGATGATGGCTAGCATCTCGAGATAAAAGCTATTGGGTGCTAGCAGTCATTTTGCTTTTGTGAGAGTACTGCCCTGATTCTGATACTGGACCTATTAGTTTCTATCCTGAAAGATTCAGTATTGGTAGGCATAGCAAGTGCTGGTGCCATGGTCAAAGTTTTCTTCAACTCCTCAAAGGCTTTCTGGCATTCAGAGGTCCATTGGAATTCTTTCTTCAGTAACGTCATCACATTCAATGGTCTTGCAATTTGTGTAAAGTTCTTAACAAATCATCAGTAGAAGTTAAGGAATCCTAAGAATCCTCTAAGAGTTTTCTTGAACATAGGGACTGGCCAGTTGGCAATGGCTTTAATCTTCTTTGAATTCATTTTTACTTTGTTCTGGGCTACTATCAACCCTAGGAACTCCATTTCCTGGACTTCAAAGTCACACTTATTGTGTCTCAAGTAGAGGTGTGCTTCACAAAGGATTTGGAGCACTTCTCTCACCACCTTCTGATATTCTTCTTTGATATGGATAAAGATCATGATGTCATCGATATAGACTACAACCACTCCTTGATCTATTAACTTCTTAAACAAGGAGTTCATCATGGTCTGAAAAGTTGCTGGCAAATTGGTAAGACCAAAGAACATTACTAGTGGTTTGAATAACCCTCTGTTGGTATGAAACACTGCCTTCCATTCATCCCCTTCTTTCATCCTTACATTATTATAATCCCATCTTACATCAAACTTGATATAGTATTTGACAGATTTGAGCTTATCCACCAGTTCACTGATTAGAGGGAGTGGATACCAATTGTGTCATGTGATCGCGTTTAGCTTTCAGTAATCTTGCATGGGTCAAAGGCATTTATCTTTCTTCTTGATAAAGAAGAACGCTGACGCAAAAGGGAAATTGGAAGGGCATATTCATCCTGACTTAAGATTCTCCTCTAGAAATATGTCAAGTTCCACTTGTTCTCTAGGATTTAGGGGATAGACTTTACAATCTACCTGATGATCTCCCAGTAATAATTCCACTGCATGATTTCAAGGTCGCCTCAGAGGGAGTGCATTGAAACTCTTCTTGGCAAATATGTCCTTGTAATCATATATATACTTCAGTGCTGCTTCTTTGAATGTCTTCTTTTTTTTTTGGGTGTAGTCTCAGGCAGCAATATCTGTGGTGGTGTTCCAGAGGTATTCATCTTGGTGGAGGTAGAACAATTGATCTCCTTGTAAGGGGGAAAAATCTTCTTCTTTGTCATCATCCTCTGTGTCTATTAATTCAGGCATGTGATTGTTGTTATGATTGGTCGTATGGACCCTATTCTTTTCCTTTTCTTCCATATTGTTTGCATTATGCTTACTGCTCTCTCTACATGACCCACCCTTGACCCTACTGGTTGGCACAGTTATTCTTTATCCTTCCCCTTGTTTCTACTTTGTTTCATCGTCTTCCATGACGTTCTACTGCAGCCCTCTGTCCATTCACTGACCAAGCGTTCTTCTACATTCTATAGTGTTCTACTGCTTGGTCATCTTTATTTCCCATACCATATATAAATCTTGTGCTGTCTACCTTGTAACCCAAGTTAGACTTCCTCTTTACTTTCACAATCTCATTGTGTCTTCTCTGAGTCTTTATTCTACTCTTGAGTGAATGCTCACCTCTGAACCTCTAGGCAACTTCATTGACCTAACCCTTGAACCTCCACGTCATCTACTGAGACAACGTTGACTAGCTCTTGCTAGACCTTGAACCTAGTGAACATCCCCTAGGCCCCCTTGTCCAGGTAGCTGTTGCTGCCCTGTCCTTGAACTACTAAGAGGCTACAACCGTCCCTATCCAGGCCAGTTGTAACAATCATTTTCACATCTGAATGTAATCCATCCTGTTTTTCAATTGATTGCTGGGTTGTGAGCTTTTAGCCAATTATGTCCTAGGAATATGATGTTTGGTACTAGGTCTGTCATGGCTAAGGCTATCTGTTCCTTATGATCTTTTACTTCCAGTTCAACGATGACGAATTTTTCAATTTTGCCTGCAGTGTTAAGAGTACCATTGGCATTATAAACTGTTAGAGGACATGGCAAGGAATGAGTTGTCACCCCCTTTTCAGCAACATAGTCCCTATGGATGGATGAACCAGCACAACCTGAGTCAATAAGCACTTTGACCTCAGATCATTGTCTGTTGGAGAGAGTGATTATAGCAGGTAACTTGAGTGCATTGCGCTCTTTTCAGCAGGTAGAAGCTAACACAAATCAAGGAGGTCCCCAAAGATCTTTGAGAATCCAGTAGGCATTTTCTTGGGACATCTTTTGGAGGTCAGCAACCAACTCTCGAGATACTTTGATTGCTCGGGAATTGTGGACAAAAGAATGTAAATGGCATATAGTATGTTCTATATCAGAATGTGAAACCTGACAATGGATTCATTGGAGTGACCAGGGGTCAACTGTATTCTTCCACAAGCGAGAGAACAAATCAAGGGTGTTTGCTGTCATTCCAGTACTCCCAAAACCTTTGGAACCTCTGGTTGTCTCATTGAGATTCTCGACTTCTCGTATGGGGGGTGTTGATATTTTTTCGAGTATTAACTGGGCTATTCTCTTCCCCATTTTAGCTATAAAGTCTTCATTGGATTGATTAATGAGGAGCACTTTTACTTCCCCTCTATAGTCTCGATCAATTACTCCTGCTTCTGTAGTAATTCATTCTTCACTGCCAGTCTGCTTCTTGGGGCAATGTATTCATAAAGTCCTTTTGGGATTATCATGTGGATTCTCGTGGGCACTAGGGCTTGCCTGTTTGCTGGAATTATAGTATCTACTGCTGTGTACAGATCATATCCAGCTGCTCCTGGGGTTCCTTGCATTGGCAGTTTTATCTTTCTATTGTCCCTCATGATCTTCAGGATGAGTTTCTTAGACTTAGGGAGGTTTACTGTCAGTTGAGTCTCATTGGCCATTTCGTGATCTTCCAGAATCACAAATTTATTGAAACATGGGTGTGATACAGAATATGTTTTTCTTGGTACAATAGATCAGCCAGTATCTACTGTATAGATTGAAAACCCGATTCATCAGATTGAGAGTCCTCAGTTTCTTTCTCTACTTCCTCCATCAATGCTCTCAACTGCACAAAGTCACTCACTTCAATCTCTCTCTCTTCCCATTGGATGGCTCTGGCGTGGGGACATGGTATAGGCAGGTATGTTGCACATGGCCATGGCTTTCTGCATTTACAGCAGACACCTTGCTGATGGGCCTTGTCGAGCTCCATAGGAGCTTCACTACCACTAAAGATGCCAGGTTGGTTTGAGTGCGGTCTTGCAGCAGTTTGCAGTGCTGCTGAGTATTGAGGGCATGGTGGTACAGGCAGAGGTAGACCACTTGGTGGGGCATAGGGTCTTCTTTGTATGAATCTAGGGTTATACGTTGGTCCTAGACCTTTGAAGGCCTTCATCCTTCTTTCTTGATTCTTTAAAACTTCTTCAGCTTCTACCAAAGTGTTCTCCCATTTCTTCACATTCGTCTTCTTTAAAAGCTTGCAGTTGTACATCTCCGCTAAGCTCACAATTTGCAGTCTAATCACTTTGGTGATGAGGCGCACTGTAGCTCTTCCATTCACTTGAGGATCAAATTCAGCATTATGTGCCAGTTGATAGAATCACACAAAATACTCATGCATGGTTTCATTTGATTTCTGCACCAGGTGGTACAGCTCTCTCTCTGCTTCCTTTGCATGATCTGGAGGTAGAAAGTTTTCTTTTACTCACTCCTTGAATGTCTCCCAAGACCAGATAGTCTCAACTTCACAGTCCACCATGATTCTGGCAAATCTTCCCATGGCATTGTCTCCTTGCATATAGGAGATAGCCAAAGAGATCTTCTGGTAATCTATCAGAGTTTCCTCAAACCTGTGGTAGTATTGTTTAAGGTCTCGCCACCATCTGGCAAATTGTTTCTTGTTCCCATCGAAGAAGTTGGGCTTGACATTGATTGATTTGCCAAGTTTCTTTTCCAGAAATCCTCTCATCGCCAGTTAGTGTTACAATTGATCATAGGCCCCTATCTTTTCTTCCTCCTCTTCTTACTTAGTCGTCGTCTTGCTATGCTCACTCCTCTCTCTATGTGACCCACCCCTTACCCTAGTGGTTGGCACAGTTATTCCCTTATATTCCATTGGTTCCCACTTTGTTCCATCATCTTCCATGACATTCTATCACAGCCCTCTGCCCATTCACTGACCAAGTGTTCTATTATCTTCTATTGCATTCCATTGCTTGGTCATCTTCATTTCCTGTTACATATATAAACCCCACATCGTCTACCTTGTAACCCAAGTTAGACTTCCTTTCTATCTTCATCATTGTGTCCTCTCTGAGTTTCTGTTTTACTCTTGAGTGAATGCTCCTCTCTGAACCTCCAGGCAACCCTTTGTTGGCCTGTCCTTGAACCTCCATGTCGTCAACATTGACAACATCAACTAGCTCCTGCTAGCTCCTTGACCCTAGCAGAAGTCCCCTAGGTCTGTGCCCAGTAGTTACCCTCTACCAAAAACCTCTTGAAAGGCTATGACCGTCCCTACCCAGGCCAGTCGTAATAGTCAGGGCGAGTAAGAAAGGATGGGATGTGGTCGTGATGGTGATGAATACACTGGAACAGCAGGTCTTGGTGGTAAGGGGCACAGTGAGGTGTGTCGTAGGTAAGAGGGTATCTCAGGGGGTGGTCCCACATAGATCGGATTAATATTGTAAGCTGCT
>JBBPQI010000164.1:0-10750 GCA_038092445.1 Gyrodon tennesseensis | reverse complement strand
CTCATGTGGCCAGAATTGTTGGACACAACTTATCAGCCCATGCATGCTCTATCTGTGATGTCACATTGAATGCAATGGTATAGCAGCAAGGAAAAAAACAGTGCAGTGGATCATTCTGCAGTGTGAACCACAACTATAAAAAAAAAGGTGGAAAGCTTCATGGACCATTGTGCAGTGTGAACTGCAATTATTAAAAAAGGCAAAAACATTGGTGCAAGCAGACATGGTCCTATTAAATTTCCATTGAATGTGCCTGGTGAAACTATTACTACTAAAAAAGGAAAAAAAAAAAAAAAAACATCAGTGTACATATTCTGGAATCCTAATGCCAGGCTCCCCAGATATACTAATGCCATTAAAGTCCAAATTACCCTTGTCTCCCTGTTCCCAACACCCCCTTATATAATGACAAGGCCCTTAGCATGTCAAGAGACACTGTACCTCCTTTAAAGAGCTCTTGCTGGGCTTGATATAGCACAGGCAACAGAGCTCCTAAGTGTAGTCATGCTTCAACTTGAGGTCTCCAGCTCAGCTAAAGCTACCAGTATTTCATCCTTATCTTTATATTCTTCTTCCTCCTATCCTGAATCAGAATCAAGCCACTTCAATTCCCTTTATTTCCTATCAGAGAAAGTCATCAGGTGTCAAAATATGCTCCAGGCAGCCATTGATGAAGTTTAAAAGGCTTGTGTTCTTCATGCTTACATCCACACCATTTATGCTTCACAAATCCATCTTCTTAAAGAGTGGAAAATTAATAGGCCCTGGCTCCTCTGCAGAAAGATTTGGGTATCCCCTAAGGTCTTTTCCTAGTTTGTAAAGAAGATTTATCACCACCCTATATTCCTCAGCAGCTACCCCCATGACTTTAGCTCTGATAGGATGCCTCTTCCCTTATATGCTCACCTATCTAAGCAGAAATTGCCTGTCTGGTTTCAACTTGCCATTTTTTTAAATGGTACAGGGCACTATGGAAATGCAGCAACATCACAAGGTATAGCTGAATGGGCAGATGTAGCTGTTGGTATAGTCTACAATTGCTATAAACATGTAATGTTTTCTCTCTTGCATTTACATAATATAGTCATCCACTTTGACTCTATTCATTGTCAAGATGATCATAATGAAAGAGAGAGGGCTAAAGATTGAGTTTAGTCCAAATCTATTTCAGAATGGAGAAGAGACTTTTTATGTGTTGTTGGTTCAATCTTTAATCTTTTTCAGAAGCCAAGGCTTCATGGTGAGGTCTTCTTTGACAGAAAATCATGCTACTCACAAATTAGGTTGGTTTGAATTTGTTTCACTATTACAAATACTTATTATACTCTAGATTGTGATTTTCTCCCATAACTTGAAAATTATAGACTATGCAATTGGTCTTCCAGGAAGCATTCATGATGCTAGTGCTTTTCAACACACTCATGTTGCTTGTTATTCTGATTAGTTCTTTAATACCAATGAGTGGCTTTGGGCAGATTTAGCCTATGCTAGCCAGACATGATGTTTTACACCATTTAAAAGACATGTGGGAGGTATTCTTGGTTCTGATAAGAGAAAATTCAATATTCACTTGTCAAAAGTAAGCAATTGATGTGTTCTCTTTGAATTCATTTTAATGGTCACATATACAGTGACTCCAAAAACCATTCTGATATTTTGTAGTTTTGAAGTGTATGTGAAATAGCAGTTGTAGGCTTAGGAACCCCACTTAGTGTTGGTGGGAACATGTGACATACAAACCCCTGACTACCTGCTGATTTAATACACACATGATTTGGCTCAGGGGTCCCTGAGATATATCCATTTTAAAACAGGGACACCATTGGAACAGTTTTAGAGCTTATGAAATAAATAGGGTATTTGATATATATCAGTACTTAGTGTATTCTTCTTTGGCTTTGAGCACTGCCTGAATTCTTCTAGGCATGCTCTCAATCAACTTCTGACACTCCTCAACTGATATCTTCTCCCAATCCTCCTGAATCCTATTTTACAACTTATGAATCCCACTAGAGGGCTTTTCATGAGCTGCAAGCCTCCTTTTCAGATAACCCAATAGATGTTCAATAGGATTTAGGTCAGGAGACTGTGTAGGCCACACCATAGTTCTAAAATCCTGCTCCTCAAGCCATCCCTTCACCTTTCTACAGGTGTGCTTGGAGTTATTGTCCTGCTGAAAAATAATATCAGGAGAATTAAAACCATAATACTGTAGAGTATTTAGCAGCTCATTCTTCAAAATCTAAAGGTAAAGGTCTCCATCTATCCTACCATCAATCTTGGCAGCATAGCCAACTCCCTGCCAAGTCATACACCCCCACATTATCATAGAATTACCTCCAAACTTAACAGTTTTCTCTTTCAACCTGTTACTGAGCCTCTCATCTGCCTTTTTCCACATCCATTTGCATCCATCTGACCCTAGACAATTGATTTTGGTTTCATCTGACCATACTACCCTCTTCCAATTATCCATAGTCCAATCTTTATGGACATAGGCAAAATCCAAACAGGTCTTGTAATGTCTAGCAAAAAGAAGAGGGCATTTGAACTTGACTATAGCCTTTATACCAGACTTTTTCAAGTGAAGGCAGACTGTGTTGGCAGATAGAGGCTGGTTGATGATATTGGAAAGTGTTTTGGTTACCTGAACAGCAGTCTTAGCTTTGTCAGAGGTGATAAGACACTGAGCATGATAAACATCTATAGGGAACAGCTTGAATGGACAATCTCCAGAAGACTTTTGAAGGTTGAAACACTCCTTGAAACAAAGTCTGGAGATGGTGGCAATGCCTACACCAGTGCTAGGTGCAATAGAGCAAGTAGAATGGCCAGAATCAAGCTGAGAGAGAATAGTACTCTTTTGAGTAGCAGAAAGAGATCTCATAATAGTAGTAGTTGAGAGCAAAGAAGTGTGAGACTTATTTCAAGCTCAGACAATATATTTATATGTGTGTCTTTGTTTGTAGCACCAAATAACAACAGCTATCCCTTTGTTTTACTGAAATTTTATAAATCATGTCAAAAGCTCTAAAACTGTTCCAATGGTGTCCCTGTTTCAAAATGGATATATCTCAGGGACCTCTGAGCCAAATCACGTGAGTATTAAGTCAGCAGGTAGCCAGGGGTTTGTATGTCACATGTTTCCATCAACACTAAGTGGGGTTCCTAAGCCTACAACTGCTATTTCACATACACTCCAAAACTACAAAATATTGAAATGGTTTTTGGAGTCACCATAGGTATGGGTTCAAACTGAGCACTTCTATGGTTTACTCAAAGGCCACTTTCAATCTCTTTTGGATATGCATTTTCAAATCCAAACACAAGCAAAGCTTGACTATGCAATAACATGGATTTGCTGCTGTCTGATCCTATATAATTTAATAATCAATATTGAGCAGGAATTGGGACTGGGAAGCTCACTGGCTAGCTTTGAGCAGGAATATCAGGGCCAACAGCATGATAGTCAGAGTGAGAATGAGATAGATAAAAGTAAAGGACCTAAGTTGAATAATGATCTTGCAAATTCAACAGGACAAACTTTTTAATAGCAGGTTATGGATTTGCTTTTGCAAAATATGTAGTTATCATCTAACAATGTGACTCTGATTTGGAAATTACTACCAGTGACATTTAAAGTAGCAGGTATTATGTGGATATACAATGCAGTAGATACACACAACAAATTATAATGGAATCAGCAACATAGACACATTATACAAGTGGTGATAGGGACATATGAAGCAGTAGGGACAGCATACAACAGAACACTACCTACTGCTATGGAGCTTCTCCAACTCCAACTCCTGCTTGAATTGCTTCAACTTCAATCTTGCCATCTCCAGGTCATGTTTTTGTTGGATTTGGGCTTGATTCATATTTGTCTGTGCCATTTATATGGCATGTTCTTACTCTGCAGCCTTGTTCTAATAGTGTGCTTCATGCTTTCATTGCTTATTTTCATGTGCTAAAACTGACATGTTAAACCCTTTGGTAATGATGTTGTTTGTTTCAGATAGTAACTTGGCAGCAGTGGTGGCAGTGGTGGTGGTGGCAGGTGCACATGTTTGCCTTGACATGGAGTTTCATGAGTTGTTGGCTGACAATGCACTCTCAATGGCTGATGTGAAAGTAGAAATAATCTGATAAAATATGTGAATTAAAATAATAATTAGTCTAAAACACACATTTTCAAGTTCTCAGGGTAAATGTGAAATAAACATGGTGATTCAGGGTCTTCATTGCTCAAATTGAGCAGTGCTTTCTTTTCTCCAGCAAAATGAGTTGAGATGGAAGGGAGAATGTAGGGTGCACCTCCACAGAATAAGAGTAATGTAGGTGATCATGCTCTGCTTAGATATGAAAGTTGTGAGGAAGATGAAGAGGTGGGAATAGACAAGAAGGCAGAGACAAATAACAATGCAAGAATGAACAACAATGCAGGAATGGACAACAATGCAGGGATGAACAACAATACAGAGATGGACAAAAATGCAAAGATGGACAACAAGACATGAATGGACAATAAATTGGGTAGCAGTGCAGAAGAGGGCACGAAGTTGTCAATATCCATATGAAAAAGAGTTGAAAAATTGTCACCAGAGCTGGATATACCAGCTTTACTAGCAACATGTGGCATATTGGTGGAGGACTCATGATTGAATTGGAAGTAGTCATTAAGATGTAAAAAAAAGGGTGTGAGTTTCTTAAGAAGAAAAACAAAATCATCACTGTTGAAATTCAGCAGTGGCCCAGGGTTTACCATTGAACTGCCAGTATTAAAAATGAAATTGCTGTCAAAACTTGATGAACTAACCTCAGGAGTTTCTAGTCCTGAGAGAGGGCCACTTCAAAAACCACTGACATTGAAGAGCAAAAGGGCTTGTTCCTTGAAATTTTGTCCAGCATCTGTGGTTGAAAGAGTTGTGTTAAATCCTGGATTTGTTCTCCAGAACCCATGAAGAGATGGCCATCATGAACATGAACAGAGAATCATTGCTATTTAGTATTAGTGTGTAATCAGTGACATATAATGCATACTTATCTATAATGTTTGCTTTCATTGAGTCCTGCTGTAGCTATTCATATGTTGGCCTAGTATCCCTCTGCCCTAGCTTTCAATTTGCCTTGATGTAGACTTTCTTTAGTCTATAAACATATTAGTACAAGCACTTCAAACTTTTTTAATCACTTACCTCTTGATCCAACAGTCAATCTTTTTAACAAAGAGATCAGGGCCAATCTGTGAGCAGTAATAAACCTAGGCATTCTCACCATTTGCAAAGACTGCCTTTGCTGCCTTCTGATAGTAGTAGTTTCATAATTTACCTGCAATTGTCTTCTTGTATCCTGCTTTTCTTGTGTCCTGTGTTGAATTCAAGAAGAGCTTGAGTTATACTTTTTCATTCTCCTTGCACCACCTGATAAACTGTGTTGTGTGAGCTAAGTGGTCACCATTCCAACAGATCAGAGGGACCTTGAGGTCATTGGAGTTGGCAAGGGTAGAGAAAGAGAGAAGGATGCCAATAGGACTATGGCCTGCAGAAGATTGGCTTCTTATGTGTGAAGCCTTGGGCATTGCCCAACAGTAGGAAATGGGGAATGCAAAGTATTGGAGCAGCACTTCAATTTTGCCATCTCAATGTGTGACTAACAGTGCTTACATTATAAAGTAGTTCCCTGGTGTTGATATTTACTATTTAGTCTGGTAGAAATCATTATGAGGTTTGCCTCAGGCTCACACCTGCCAGTATAGCAGCTGTGCTGTTAACTTGGGTAGCTCTCTAGCAATACCAGCTAACAACACTCTGAGGACACTGAACTAGCTCTTACCGAAGATTGGTTTAACTAAACCTGTTAATCAGTCAGAGCCAGTTTGATAGTCCAGGAAGGGCTACTATATAATGGCTAGAAGGCTATATTATATTAGCTAGAAGATACTATGTCAGCTATCAGTGCACACTGGCTGAGACTCTACCAAACTCAGACTGTAACACCACTAGATGTAGCTGTAAACCTGATTTGAAAGTCATCCCAATAGCCCTTATATATGCATGCTCAATCTTTGGCCAGAATAACAATGCTGCTTCATTCAATATCTGATAATGGTGCTCAGCATCATTATCTGCACTATAGCTGGCCTTGTTGCTCAAATTTCAGAGCCCCATAAATCTCCAGAGTCCTATTATATATTAATTCTCTTTGGAGAGAGTTGGATTCTTGAGCTTCTGACAGGTCATCCAGAATGCATTCATACTGAACTCAGAATGTAAATGTATGCAGAGGTCTTTAAAGATCTTATATCAGTACTCAGAAGCCATGTGCATTACAATGCCCAATTGGTTTCCTTAAAAGAGCAACTTGCAATTTTTCTATACATATGTGTCACTAAACTGCCCATGAGGCACATCAGTGAAAGATTTCAACATTTGAATGAAACAATTTCATGGTATGTCTTATTTAGAATTGAATTTGTAAAAATGAGTTTCTCTTTCAGCTACTTCCAAAAACTGGTTATCATATTTTCATTGCCACTGTTCTACACTACCTTTGTCACTCACCCTGATTGCACCACACTCTTTTCAAAATTTAAGTCCAATCCCAAGTTCTGGCCCTACTTCAAGGATGCAATCAGGGCACTGAATGGTAGCTGCATCCCAGCTGCTCTACCTGCCTGAGTTGTATTGGAATTCAGAAATCACAAAGGTTTTTTGTCTCAAAATTGCCTCTTTACTTGTGACTTTGATCTTTTATTCACATATGTCCTTACTGGATAAAAGGGATCTATGTTGGATGCATGTCTATTCAACAATGCTCACTTATGTCATCTCAACATCCTGGATGGAAAATACCTTCTTGGTGATCTTGAATTTCCTTTCTGATCATATTTGCTCATTTCATATCATAGAGTATGCTATTATCTAGCTGAATGGGAACAAGTGAATATATGGTATGACCTCTACTATTTTATCATTTCTCTTGTAAAATGATTTAATTACAGGCCTGTCAATAAATGGGAGTTATTCAACCTGCATCACATATCCACATGCAACATTATTGAATATATCTTTAGCATTCTCAAATGTTGTTTCTGTATCCTCCTTCTTTCTCTTCCATATTCACTCAAAATTCAGGTGCAGGTACCAGTGGCATTATGTGCCATTCATAACTTCATTCATATTCACAGTCCTGATAATGGACCAGTTCTCCAGAATGATCTGGAGGGTGGAGATAGTAGTGAGTATTATGATTACAATGAACATTTTGAGGATGAAGACACAGAGGAGGAACCTACTTTGTACAATCAGATCACAGACTGTATGTGGGAGGACTATCTTGTGGTCAGATAGGCATGTAGGACAGACATATATTCTTCAAATTCTTCTGATAGCTACTTGAACAACTTGTAAACAATTTACTTGAATACATGCAGTGTTGTACAACATCATATGTCATGACTAAGAGCTACATGTCTGAAGGATCAAAATACATGTCAAATGGGTCTGATGAAGATATAGTCCTATCCCCAGCCATTACCTCTTCACTACCAGTAGCTGCTTTATTCTGTATTGCAATGTCCAATATTTGACTAAAGTACTTCTTCTCATAGTATTGCAGAGCAATTGTGCAGCACATAGTAGAGTTAGATATATTTGCATATATTTTGCAGAGTGAATCATTGTTGATCACTTCTACCATGAGACAAGTACATAAAGGAAGCAGGAGCATTTCATTATTGTTAATGACATGTACTGTACTGCAAGAACAGTATAATCCTGTGTTGAAGAGGGAAAAGATGGAAGTCATATGATAGCTTGTTTGAGTAGATCACTGATGTGGTGAATAGCACCAGTCATTTCTGTTATCACAGCTGCATTAGCCATCATGGACTCTGTGTTGGTGACAGTCCAGCTGCATTTGCTAGCTGGTTGAAACAAACACATGGAAGTTACTTTAACAGATACAGCAGGAGTCCTGCAGTTGGAGGGCTTGACAGATGAAAGGCTTATTTGGGACAAAATGCAACTATGACTTGCCATTTCTAAAAGCATTCACTTGCTGCTCTCTGACAAGGAATTGTTTCCTCTGATATGAGAAGGAGATATAGAGAAAGAGTAATGCAATGTTGTAGAAACTGTTGTGGGAGTTGTAGCAGGAAGTGTGGCATGGTGTACCACAGTGGGTGGCATAGGCTGGTACAATGGAATAGACAAGGGGGGTGCAATGGCAGCTAGCATAGGTTGGTACAGAAATACAGAGTGGGGCATGATGATCTCAGATATGGCCTGGTGGGGTATGACAGATGGCAGATGCACTGGCAGATTGGATGTTGCTTGATTCAATATCAATATGACATCACAAACAGTGACTTGTTGTGTGAAAGCTTTGGATAATATAACTGCAGGTGCAATATTCAAGAGATGGTCCAAGTTGAAGTCAAAATCCAGCAGTGACAATGATGCCCAATGAAGAGTCTCTGTGATTTCCTCAGGGCCACTAAAATTGCTCATTTGGTATGCTGAAGTGGAGCCAAAGGCCAGAAGAAGGCTGGATAGCTGAGAGAATGGGTCAACTGGTATTGGTATTATGTTGTCATTGGACAGGGTGAATTTAAAACAAAAATATGTTTCCTCTCAGAACTCCAGGTTGCTGTCTAAGCCCAGCATGTTGGCTTCAACTGGTTGGAAGGAGATGGTGCCATGAGCAACACCATCTAGGATAATCTGACACATTTTTTATAAAAGAGCCATTCCTTGTTTCAAAAGGAGGCAATCTTCTTCATTGCCATCTGAAGGGAACTTTGTAACTTTGTAAATAAAAACATCTGACAATACACACCTGGCTCTAGAGATAAGTGTCCCAAGTTGCCACCTTACTCTGGAACATAATGTTCACACCATGAATATTATTCCAGTGGACACCAGAACATTTCCAATATGATTCTATTGCAATATATGTCTGTTTTAACATCATTTATTTGTTGTAGACACTTATGGAATTCTTATCAGGACCAATATGCAACAATGCAGCCATATAGACAGACTGTGGGAAACCCCAGCCTGAGTAAGTTTTGCCTTGTTACTAATCAGAAAATCCAGAAGTTGATGGACCTTGTCAATGGACCAGAAAACATGGGTTTTCTTTATCATTGCTAGAGGCATTGACATGATTTGCAATGTCTTTAGGCTACACAGGATAACAACAGCAGCAAAGCTAAGCAGAAAGTTGTGAAAATAAAGAGGGACTGGGAGAGGGATATAAGTGGCAGGTGAAGGCAGCATGATTGTCAAGGGTGAAGTAATAGTTTAATATTTGAGCTCTGCATTCTCAGCAGAATTTGCTGGCCAACAAACCCTTCATCTCAACTAGTCCCAGCTATCACACCTATTGCTCCCAGTGTATAAGCCTTATCAGCCATGGTGGTGAGGACTCTTGTAAAGCTTAGTTAGGCTCTTACTGCTTCTTCACTGACATCAGTAATAAAACCTACCTCAAATACTTCCAATCCTAGTAAATATAAAAAGTACAGATAACAGGCATGCTTGGCATGTGCTCAGCATGTTTCTCAGCACATGCTTGGTATGTTCTTCAGCACACCCCTTCCCCTTGCTATCAGTAGCCACTGGCTTACTCAATCTTAGCTACTCAATACTACCTCACTTAACCTTATCCCTCTTCATTGTTATCATTGTCGTCCTTACTGCCACTATGATTGGCCTCAGCTCTTCATGCCCATCTTGCCATTACTATCTTGTCATGACTGTTGCCATTATCATTTCATTGCCATTGTTGTTGCTGCTGCCCTCAGCCCTTAGCACCTTTCCTGCCATTGACAATGGATCACTAAACATTCCCCATTGCTTTTTTATTGTTGCTGCTATTGCTATAGCTGCCATTGCCCTCAGCCCTGTACATTCTTTCCACTGTCAATGATGGTACTTCTTACCTCCCAACACTCTTTGCATTCCATTGCTCACTGTCATTGCCTCTATTATCTCTAGCCCTTTATATTCTTCCTGTCATTGACCCCTTATTGTTGCTGTCACTGTGACTATCACTTACTTTTCATTTCCCACCATTGATAACAGAACTGCTGAATATTTCCATTGCTCCCTTATTGTCACTGCTATTGCTGCAGCCACCATTTCCCTCAGCCCTGTGCATCCTTTCTGCTGTTAACAATGATATTTCTCACCCCCTGATGTTCTTTGCATTCTGTTGCTCATTGTCATTGCCCCTGTTGTCCCTAGCCCTTTGCATCCTTCCTGCTGTCAATAATGGCATTTAATTATCTCCTGGCACTCTACACATGCATGACACTTATTTTTCAATCTACCAACACCATGTTCACTACCCTTCTTTTCTTTTTCATCAGCATGAATGCCTGCCATGCTCTATTGCTGCCCTCTGGAATAAGTCTGCTCCATTCTTGAAACTGCACATGGATCAAGGCTGGTCTTTTCCATATTAGGGATACCTCTGTGGTATGAACTTATCATCAACATATATAGTTTAAAGAATATAATAACATTTAGAAAAGTACTATAGTAGCACTATCTGTTACGATATGTATTTTTCGACTTACTCCAAGTGCTAGTCACAGAGACACTTATCGCACTTGTTAACTTATTCTTTTCCAGATCACGTGGTCCTGGAACTTTATATCCATTTATGGATTTACCCATTTATAGGGCACGTGTTTTCTTTTCATATGCGCAGGTACGCTTCTATTTAATTTCCGCTTCCA
>JBBPQI010000163.1:0-10770 GCA_038092445.1 Gyrodon tennesseensis | reverse complement strand
ACGTCCCTTGAGTAGACTCAGGATCGATTGTCTTGCAGAAATCGGCTGTCGCTAAAATGAATGGACTCCATATGTCTGCTTCATAAGTAGTTGCAGAGCTTTGTTCAAGACTTGTGAAAACAGGACAAAAGGCACTGGTCACGTGTAATGAAGGCATCTCTCTGGTCTTCACGAACTTGACAACATCTGGATGAAGGTAATGTATTATCCGATTTGCCCATGAAGGAAGCTCCACTTCCTGCTCCCACTCTTGCTCACGGTTTACCTCCCATTCTTGTTCTTGTTCCATCTGTGCATTCAGAAGTGATAGAACTCCAAGATCTTTGCAGTGTTGGTGGATGTCTGGATCCAGCTCCAACCAATTGTTCGTCGCACTTTTAGTTTCACAAGGTGCATAAAGATCAGCCAGCGTTTTGAGTTCTGGCTGAAGCCATGTATCCAACAGCTCATCTGGCCTAAGTTCATCATTGCAAAAATGGATCCAAGCCTTGGATCTTAACTTGTGACTCATGCTTTGTTGTGCCCAGTAAGGAGCCCACTGCTATATATCCGTCCATGTTTCGTGTATTGCCCAGCATAAAATGTCAGCTGTAGTGAGTTTGGTGTTCAGATCTTTCTTTCCAGTGACAGAACGGATACTTTGATCAACCTCAAGTGGCGCAAAAAACATGACTGAGTGACCATGTCCCAGCTTGTGCATTCATATGCAACCTAAAACCCACAGACCATGTTAGACCCATTGAGCAGATATTGATGCAAAACGAACCTTGCACCAGTTGATCTTTGATGACCTTCGGACCTAGTGTAATGGCTGTGCGGGACCCGACGGGGAGTTTGATGTCAGTGCCCCTGGTGTATGCATGATCCAGATAGACCATACAATGATCCAACTGTTCAGAAAGCAGGGATGGTTGCATCGATTGAGTGGCACCACTTTTTGTGAGTATCATCAGTTCATCATTCTTGTTGAAATAGATGGCACCAGCAGTATTGTGGGCGATGTCGAGCCATGCTTTAGCCACATGGTAATTGAAATAATCAAGTATCTGTGCACCAACATCCAACAGAACATGAATATCAGGCCGTTGCATAGCAACTGTTTGAATAAATCTAAGTGTGGTCCATTGTTCCTTATTCTCGTGAGTTACCATATAAGAGTCATTTTTGGACTGAAGAAGATATGTGAGAACCCTGGCATTGGTTCCTTGTTGGTGGTTGAGGTCATGCTGAGCAATAGACATGGGTAGGAGCAATCGGCTGTCATTAGTGTCCAAAAATCCTGATGCTTAATTGAGCAACCAAATTGAACAATGGAAAAGAGCATCAGATTCACTCACCCGTTATGACCTTTTCCTGCTTCTCTGCTAAATCCCAACTAGATGCAGAAAGTTTTGAGGGATATTCTTTTGCTTCCTTCAGGAACACCACTCACAAGAGGTAGAAATCTATGGCTGCATGATTCCAAGCAAAAAGCAGGAACATGACCTTGTCCCATTGCTCCGATGACTTGAGGTTGATCTCACTGAGTTCCTGAAGCGAATCTGGCACTGACCTGCATTCATATTCTTTGACCCAAAGTGCATATTCCATGAATGGGTCATCCTTGTCTAGCAGGATTTTGAAACAAACTCTGAGCTGCTCCTCGGTAAGGCCAGCATAGTAGTGAGATAAGCATGTGAGAATGATGGTGATATCTGGATGGCCAAACTGGGTGTTGGGTGCTGGCACGTCCTTAGCCTGATAAGGGACAGCAAGCATTAAAGAGGTCATAGAACGGTCAGAGGGTTCTCTGCATCCCAGCTGCAAAACAAGGCCATAGTTAACACACCATCTTCACTGTGCAATAGCAAACAACAGGATATTGGAGGCAAGGAGACCACAGAGGGGGAGAAGTCCACTCTGCAGAACACTCTGGTCAGAACCTTTAGCATACTCCTCTACCCTCTTGACTGTATCTGGGAGGATATCCTTATCAGATATGAAACTACAAATTACACGACACAATGCCTCTGGGACATGTTGAAAGTTCAAATTTGGAAGCTGTCCACCCATTATGCCCTCTACGATCAGTGATATGATGTGTCGACCAATGTTGGGGCCTCCAATGATGTGAACATGTGGAAATAATCCCGGTGGGCCACATTTATATTTTATAGAGTTGGCGTGATCTCTTGAAAGGGTATGAGCACACCTCTTCATGAGCTGGAGGACCTGCTGAATAACCGTCCATCGGTTGGGATACCCATCCATGTGCTGGCAGAGGCCAATAGTATAAATCAGTTGGAACTGGGGATGAAGGATCTTGTCACTCTTGTTCAGAATATCTCAAGCATGAGAATAAATCCAGTTCTGAAGGCTCAGCCACTTGGATGCATTCTTTGAATTTCCACCAGCATCCTCATTGAAATCCCCACTAGCATCTCCGTCTAAATCCTCATCTAAATCCAGATCATGGTACTCAGCCTGAGGAGCATGTGTTCTGCTCAAGTGGCTGGATGATTGGCTCAGCAATTGAAATATGTTACCCACAAGGCTGTGTTTCCATAGCTAGGGATCAACGGTTAACTGAATTAACAATCATCAACATGATTTTCATTCCCACCAACTTGAGTGACAGAACTTTCATGATATGCTTGTAGGTCAGCTTCAGTACCAAGTCAGCTGCAAGTTTTCCTTCACATATCTGCTTCTCCACACCCATCAACTTGAGTGACACAACATGCTCTGGCTGGACAAGTAAAATTCCATGCTCAGTCATACATTAAGACATGAGCTTCTGTAAACCATCAATTTGAAGGCTGATCACCTTATGATTGCGGTTGTACTCAGGGATGTGCGAGAAGGGCAGATGGTATATTGGCCAGTTAGCGAACCCACCGAGACGAGCAACCAGTAACTTGAACATCTGGGTCGTCAATGCTTTTGGGACAATGACACGAACAAGCTGTTCTCCATTAGCAAGAGCAGCAGCAATAATGGGGATGATCACAAATGATTTCCCCTCGCCCATATTGATCTGCATTAGTGTTTCCTCTGGATTTGGGGAACATCATCTCAATTGCAATTTCTGCCTGAGTGCAATGAATGAGAAAATTTCCTTGAATCTAACACAAGCGAAAAGCAATATTAGCAGGGACAACTTCCCAGACATCAGAAACACACCTGGATCAACAACCATTCTGGGTAGTCTTCAGGATTCCACCTGTCACATGCCTCATTTTCTAATTCCTTTGAAAACTCTTCTTTGAGACTGTCCATAGCAAATTGGAGCAATCTCCAGGCATGCTGAAGATCCAAAAGCAGCAAAGCCAATGACACCACACATCCCTTCCAACGTGAAGGGATGTCACTCTATGAGGTAGGTGTGAGATATTGCAAGAGGATATCTGCTGTAATCGGAGGCCATTGATCAAATAGACTGAGTGCTTGTTCATGTGGAATCATCAGACCCAGACTCTCCCTGAGAATGTCCAGAGCATTCAAATAGTCATTTCTGCACTGCACATAATGTTTCTTAAGTGCCTCGATATGATTCTCCATCACTAATCCATGGGTTGTCTGAGGATTCTCATGAACATATTGCATGCTGGCATTGAGGCGATTGATATATTCCTTGTGAAATGAAGAGTCGGGTTTACTAATCAGAAGAGAGAGTAACTGATTCAGTTGGGGAATATCATCTGGTGGCGTCTTGTAACTGTGACAAGGCAAGGTGTGATGGGCTGGTAGTTCTGGGGCCTGTTGTATGGAAAGAAGACAATTGAGTGTGACCCTCCATGATATATGTTCATCTGATATATATCATGGAGGGGAGGTTGGATGTGAAAGACAAGAGGTTGATGCAGTGGCATGCCATGGAAATAGGTATGCAGCTCATCACACACTGCACTTATCATTAACACTGATTTTGTTTTCCTTTCAAGAGTCTTTGTGTTTTCAGTAATACCTGAGTTGGATTTCCTTGTGTGCAATGTTGATTTGAGGATATGGTGTTTTAATCCATTGGCAGTCGTCATCAAGAGCTTTGAGTCTCATGATCAAATGACACCCACCAGAGTGTAAGAGACAAAGTGCTGCCTGAGCACCCGTTTTTCCCATCAGAGGATCAGGCCTATGCATCACAAACCCTGCAGAAAGTTGGCATAGCCCAATTTGCCATGTCATGTGTGCCACACTTGAAAAAATCACAGCCATGTGATCTTGGTGTGTCCACCAGGTGAAAACACCCATGACCTTATTTTTCTCTGTTGCTTGACAGTAGACAAGACTATTTCCTGCTGCTCTGTAGCACATACGTTCTTGTCATTAATATCAAACAAACAGACATTCAATTGCATCTCCATATCATCTGCTCATCATATCTGCCTGACCAAGACTGTATAAACTAACACTAACTGCCAATTACAGCACACTGTACCCCTCCTGCACCAAAATATTGACATTCAATTCTTCTCCCTCCTCAGCAACCACCCTGTCTAGCTCATGCTCGTACTCGTCCATTTCTACATTCTCTGTCCTCTTCTCCAATTCACCACCCACGTCCTCTTCTTCAATCTGCTCGTCAACTTCCTTGCTGCCCATCTCTTCCACTATGTTAGCTGGTCCTTCCTCGCCTATATCATATGCCAGGTCTTCCACTCTGTGTCCTTCCTGCAGCAAGAGTTCATCCTAGTCTCGGGTCGCTTTGTGACCAACTCCTCCATCCCGAAATTGCATAAACATGTCTCGATACAAATCTAGTTGTAGTACACATGTTTAGCCTACTCAGAAATTGAGAATGATTTGGAAAACCTACATGTTGACATAGAAATAGCGCCAATCAGCATTTGACTTGCTGTCTGCTTGACGGACGAAGCTCTTATCAAGGTAGTCGTTGGTTTCACCATAGCCAAAACCAGAAATGAGATGGGCACCTCGGACAACCAAATCTGGATCAATGAAACCAAATGCATCAGCCAGGCAATCTTTTTCAAAAAACTGGAGACAGTACAGTCTTTTTGCATTCCATCCAGCAACATAGTTTGAGTCCATTTGAAACCATTGGATGAAAAGGACGTCCATCTGTACGGGCTTCTTGAAATGCGAGTACTGGTCCTCTCGGTGCTGGACCATGACGTGGAAGATCTTGACCACTCGTGCATACCAGTATGAATGTGTGTGCTCATCCTCCTGTGAGAGAACCATGACATTAGCGCGAGACAGGGGGTTGACTGTGTCTTGCTTGCACCGGAGATTGTAAGTAGTGTAGTTG
Source organism: Gyrodon tennesseensis (assembly GCA_038092445.1). Taxonomy (NCBI): domain Eukaryota; kingdom Fungi; phylum Basidiomycota; class Agaricomycetes; order Boletales; family Gyrodontaceae; genus Gyrodon; species Gyrodon tennesseensis. The sequence goes on along the minus strand of JBBPQI010000163.1, from coordinate 5,519 downwards.
ACACGTAGTAGAGAATGGTTGTAGATCTTGTTGTTCTCAAAAACGATGCAGTCCCAATTTTCATTTGTGAAATTGTATTTATTCCTGTTGTAAGCCAATTCCTGAATGTGTGCCAGGATGTGATCTTTGAGTTGAGGAATGAAATTCTAAGATATAAACCATTAGCCTACTTGAATTCCATAGAGCGATATCTACTGTGATGGCAGGATCCTCTCCTTGTTCTCCCAGCCATTCTAGAAGGTCCTCCACATGTCGTGATGTTGCAGCAATCTGATAGTGGTCATTTGGAGACAACCACATTCGTATAGGTCGCTGTTAGCAGGTCTCTTCGGTATTGAGTGATTCTTGTGTGGCATTTACTCGGCGAACAAACCATTCTATTGCCTCTTGATTTGCAATGCTTGTAACCATGGTAGTCTTCTTCTTCCCTGATCGTATGAAGCGCTGTTTTAAGGAGCAATGTTCAAGCTCACCCTGGCAACATTCTTGTAAGCTTGAGAACAGTGAGAAAGAAAAAATTACTGTTTGAGTAGAATAATTATCTGTCGTTCCAAACTGTCAGATTGTGCTGACGTAGTCTCCAAGCGCATGATACTTGTACATTGACAGATTAAGAGTCTTGACTTTGGGCCCAGTTGTCTACCTGGCTGTGGATATGGATGCTTGGGGATTCTTGGCTGCCAGCACAGCCTCACATTGGTCTCGTGCTGCATATTCCTGGGAAAGCTCAGTTATATGGTAATATCTGCATGTGGTCCTATAAAACTTGCTGACCACTTGACTCAAGGATGTCATTGCTATTTCAAAAAGGGAGAGGGTGTCATCTGTGTGTAAGCACAGCTTTGCAAACGCATGCCATGTTGCCAGCTGAAATAATAAATCAAGGGTGATTGTGTTGTGGGGTTCTGGCAGCAATTCCTCGAATACAGGGAAGGCACACTGGTGGAAAGTCACCTTGCAGTTCAATTTTGTTATATTGTACATATCTGTAACAGATCTTCAAAGTCACAAGTAGCCAATCTGTTCATAGATGAGACATTGTGATGGAACTTTCTAATTATTCCTCGCCCAAAAGTAGGAATGCGGCAGTACCTAGATTCATATCATTAGTTATGTGACGCAAGCTAAATCAGCACTCCTCACCTCCAGTTCAGTTCCTGAATGGCTAAACCTCCAGCTGCTTGCAGAATGCACATTAGGTGGGTAAATATCACTTTCCAGACCCCCAACTCAAACTTGTGAAGGAGATTGACAACCAAAAGAAAAAACATATTCGTGTTGAATGTGCCAAAGGTACTCTGTTAGGGAGGTAAAATCAATGTTAAACACAGACGAGAAGTGACTGAAGGCAGTGAAAGATTTTGGAACCTAGGCGGAAAGGTATTGGAATAATTGAAAAGGAAGCACATACTCGAACTGGTGTGAGCAACTGATGTTCTAGACATTTCGCTATGTCCTTACTTGAGATCTTCTTGCCATACTTGAACATTTTCCTACGTGCTTTCTCGATCTTCTTGCAGTAGGCCTCATTGTTTATGCAATGTCTTGTTCTCACGATCATGTCACCTCTACTTCCCATCTTGTGCACATTTGCCTTTTTCACCAGACACCGGGAACAAGGATATCATCCTAAAAATTTGATACATGCCATTATCACTCTAGTATTTCTTGTTAGTTGACGAGAAATGTATACTATGAGACTCACTTTTCTGGATAGTTAGCACCTTCTATAAAGAAGTGAGGAAATGATCGCTGAATAATATCATTGGTGAACTTGATTAGCAATCCAGAATTGTATGCTTCCCAAAAATCATCTTCATTCAGCAATAGCCTCCACACTGCATGCGTCAGCTCACACTTGCAGTGAGTAAGAACCTCAGCTGTTGCTGATTCATTGTTATGAGCTTTGATGTAGATATCTTGAAAGTTTTCGGATAGCTGACAAGCTTAGTTAGTTGTAGTAGGCTTAAATAATGAGCAATCAACCACCTTTGAGATATATGTGACATGATGACATGCTCCCGATGTTGGCTTACTGCAGACATATTTCAACTGGTTATCAAAAAAGAGGTAGATTGGTCAAAGCAATGTGTTGCCAAAGTTTGCCAGCTGGGTGGTGTCAGACCAAAACATGAGAGGGATGACAATATGCTCATATGTATTGCCTGCCTCTCTCAGAAGAGCATTGACTTCTGCATGGGCTTTCAACATTTCCAGAGATGTATATACCTCAGAATAGACCCTAAGTTTCTAACTGTCAGCTGAAGTCCAGTATTCTTCAAATGGAGTGACATGAAATAGCTTTGAGATTTCTTCATTTAAGACAGATTTGATGATGTCAACGAGTGAGTGGTGAATGACATTGACCAAGAGCTTTGGAATATCAGGATTGTCCTCAGAGCTATACTCAACATTCTCTCTCAGCAAGGGAATAGTGACCCTGCTCTCCTTCCAACTGTGCTCTGCTCAGAATGGATTATCCTCCTCATGAAGGTACTTTTGAATCTTTTTCCTTTCCTTCTCATGTGAAAATTTTGAGACACTGGTGAAATCAAATACCGGGTCTTTTATGAACATCCAGAGGCGTTGTAGTTCAGCAATAGATTTCGTGTTTGAACCAGAATACTGCCAGCACATGAGTAAGCCAGTGGTGGGATTGTTAAATGCTGAGAATAAATTATCTCGCGTAATGTCGCCAACTGGATAAAGACTGCCAACGTGACTTGCAGCATGGGGGAGATTCTGCTCCAGCGTCAGGGCTTCAATATGCAAGGTGATGGTGTTATGTTGATCAGGATTGAGTGTTGGTTATGATGGATATATCTGAAAGAGACCAAAACTATCAGCCTCGGTTTGGTAATGAGCTACATTACTTGGTTGTTGAACACGAGCACCTAAAGGATAAGTGCAAGAAGTGGATGGCATGGGGGCTTGAGGAGAAAGGTCTAATGCATCACCCGGCAAATAGTCATTGTATCGGGCAGGTAGGTGAATAAATCGTCCTGAGTGATGAGAAGTTGTGGGCTGTAATGGATTGGTAATGATCTGCATATTAGATGGACTAGCCTGCTGGGGTTCATCATCAAGCTACATAACATAAATCAACTGGTTTGCAGGAACTATAGTATAGCGTGAATAGCCATACCTCCATTGGCACTTGATTACCAGCCTCATGTGCCAGCTCCAGTCCAGGTGAGGGGGGAGGGAAAGGGCCTTGATTTTGATCTGCTGGAGCAACTTGAAGTTCAGGCCTTGGCAGACGTCTGTTGGGAATGGAGGATCATTCAGCTGGGCTTGGACTGCACAATGGAATAGATGGAGGTGAGTCCAAATGATGCCTTTTCTTGTAACGACGGTCATTGTGGTGTTTCTTGGCAAGCTGGTGATGTCTGGAATATAGATCATCAATGCCAGTTTTGTATGCTTTACACTGTGATTTATGGGCACTCAGTGCCTTCACAACACTGAATATCTTACCACAGAGACACTGAAGAGTGTCTGAGTCTTCCATGGCTCAGTGGAAGGGGGGGAATGTTTGGCAGATCAGCACTGCCAAGTTAAAAAGTGTTTATATTTGCTCTAAGGGTATGTACATTGTGATACCTATAATAAAAAGCTGATCTACCTGTCAAAGTTACTTGTAATCAGGTTTATGAGGTCAGTCAATAAGTAGACTTACTGGTTATCATGTACCATTGTGGTCAGAGTTGCCAGCAGCAGATAGCAGAGGTTACAATAATAAGAAACTTGATTAGATAAGAGGTTTGTGTGTATGGATTCATCTCCGCTGCATTCTTTGCTTTTGGCCCCAACATGGGAAAATGTGCCAGATCACCTGCAAGTTCTGAAATCAATTCATCTGATTCCAGGTCATCATTCAAACCTGAGTTGTTAAGGCCTCAGCAGGCTGCAAAACGGAAGAAGAAACTTCTGAAAGGGAACCCTCAGAAATCTCGGCATAAATCTCGAAAGTAAGTACCAGGTCTATAGTCTACTTTCCCTTACTGATTCATGATTTCAGGAGCTCTGGAGGTGCTCCACCTGCCAAGGATGACTCAAATGCCTCGGACTTCAACAGCAAGTATGAGACCAATCCAAGATCGCTTGAGAAAGCATATGCGATTGCTGCTCACGCTGTCACTTGTTATGTTGATTTTTTCTGTAACCCTCATAAGGTCATCAATTACATCATCCTCCTGAAAGAAGAAGAAGCAGTGAAGAATGGTGAGCTCAAGGAGTCCCCAGCTGAATGCAAGAGATGGGAGGCACTCCTCCAGATAATGTAAGTTGAATCTATGCATATATATTCAGCATTCTGACATCTGAATTACTTTTTAGCCCTTCTAAACAACAAGATCGCTACCAGCGTGCATATGACACATTCATTGACTTGGCTCCCACCTTGAAAGAGCTCATCAATAATCCCAAGAAGCAGGATGAACTTTGATGTGTCCTGGGTAGGGTATGTGTGCATATACATGTACCTTTTTTTGTCTAACTCAACGCCCACAGATGAAAAAAGTTATAATAAGTGTATGATCTGATGATTGTGCAAGACTCAAGGAGCAAATTGGTCGTTACATCCCAGCAAACCCAGCAAAGGACATTATCTCACCTTCTATCCATGATGGCCAGAGCTCACAATCTCACTTGGATTTCAACCACTCTCTTCTCACCCAGTTTCTTTGCCCAATTGAACATGTAAAGGACTATGAGGATGACTCTGATGGGTAGGCAGAGTCATCATTGGTATCTGAAAGGTTTACTGACCTACTTTACTAGTACTCGTCGGAAACTGTTGAACAGGAAGATCAAGGTAACCTCAGATGTGTTCCCAGCTTTCGTATGGGCAGGTAAGCCCCCAGGAACCAATTTTAATGACAATAGCATGCTTGAAGGCATGTTTGAAGGCTATTTTCTCTTGCAAGTCAGTCATCAAATTAATATATTCTATATCTCTACTCAATATGAGAACAGGTAATGCATCACATCTTTCGGAGTGCATCTACTGCATTTGGAGAGGAGCCCACTGGTAGTTGCTCATGCAATGCAGAGCTGCACAAGATGCACAAGGTCGTAGCTCCCAACATCGCGTATGCATGCCTTCAGGTATGTAGTACTACCGGGTTGGATGGACTACATACAGTAACTTGCATTGCATACATTAGGCTCAGTTCAACATTAGCTCCAAGAACAGATGGTCTGAGAAGGATGGCGCATTCAACTATCACAACTTTTACTATGCGGTGCTGGACATAATTGAAGACTGCCCAGACAAGGAATGGACAGATTCGCTCCTGCAATTCCATAACCGGTATGTTTGTTGGCATGCTTTTATGTTCACTCACTCATTACCTTGTTGGTCACACAGTGTTGTCTTTGGGAATGAAAACAGACGTGAAGATACAGAATCCAAGTCTGCTTTGAGTGAGAAGAGCAGCAGCTCCTTCCTCACAAGGCTGTGTGCCCAAGGACAAGTGCATGTCAACGAGAAGGCTAGTACTGAGGCAGGTGATCAC
>JBBPQI010000162.1:0-10771 GCA_038092445.1 Gyrodon tennesseensis | reverse complement strand
CATAGACACGGTCCTGGTAAGTAAGGACACCTTCACGATGCTGCCAGTTGGTGAGGCAAGAGCAGAAGGTGGGTGGAAGGATACCCTTAATAGATTGAAGGGCTTGGAGAACAAGGGGGTCAGCAGCAGAGTGAGAGGAAATTCGATCATGGAGAGCAGAATTGATGGCCTGGATAAAGAGGGGGTGCAAAAGGAGGATAACATGTGTGTTGTTGGTGGTGTCGGAGGGAACAAGGTCCAGGCAGCAAGAAAGAGCATTGGGACTGGCGAGGAGGCGGCCAGGAACATGGGTGAGGTAGAAGTCAAAATCGGCAAGGTCGAGGAGCCAGCGGGCTTAATGGTGGTTCAAGGTTTGGGGACTGTGAAAGTAGGTAAGGTTCTTATGGTCGGTGAAAACCTGGACGGGGATGGGAGAACCAAGGAGATAATGATGCCAAGCTTTAAGGGCATGGATGATGGCCAGGAGTTCGCGGTCATAGATATCATAATTGCATTCTGCCAGGGAAAATGATTGAGAAAGGTAGGAATAGGGGTGCCAGTTGCCATTAGTGTTCAATTGCATAAGGATACCTCTGGAAGCGAATTTGGAGATGTCGGTGGCAAGGGCAAAGGGAGCAGAGAGGTCGGGAAGGTGGAGAACTGGTTGTGACATGAATAACCGTTTAAGATGATCAAATGCCAATTGACAGGAGGGAAACCATGACCAAGGGAGGTTTTTCTTAGTAAGGTTAATGAGGGGTCGAGCAATGTTGGAGTAGTCAGGGATAAAGTGGCGGTAGAAGTTGGCAAAGCCAAGGAAGGAGCAGACATCCTTTACCTTGGCTGGGGGTGGCCAGTCAGTGATACCGGTGAGTTTAACAGGGTCCATGGCCAGCTGACCAGGACAGACAATCATGCCAAGGTACTCGACTTCAGACGTGGCGAACGTGCACTTTTTGAGTTTGAGATGAAGGTCAAGTTCTGTCATGCGTTGGAGAACATGGTGAGTTCGTTCGATGTGCAGGGCGTCGTCAGGGGAGAAGATAAGGAGGTTATTCATATAAATAACAAGCCATCCTTCAGCGATCATGTCTTGAAATGAATCATTCATGAAGTGTTGGAACGTCGCTGGAGAGTTACAGAGACTGAAGAACATAACTGTTGGTTCAAAGAGGCCCTTATGAGTGATGAAAGTGGCCTTCCATTGATGTCCATCTTTGATTCGGACGTTGTTGTAACTCCAGTGGATGTTGAACTTAGTGAAGACATTGGCCCCACATAGTTTGTCCATGAGATTGGAGATGAGAGGGAGGGGGTATGCGTTACAAACAGTATGTTCGTTGACGTAACGATAATCTTGACAAGGGCAAAGTTTCCCATCTTTTTTTTTGACAAAGAAGAAAGAGGATGCTTGGAGAGAGTTCAAGGGACGTATTTTTCCGGAAGTGAGGTTTTCATCCAGAAATTCTTCAGTCATCTTTCTTTCCTCAGGAGAGAGAGGGTAGATCTTCCCAACTTTTGGGACAAAGGAGTCATCGAGGTTGATCTCATGATCGTAAGGGTGAGATGGAGGTATGTGATCAGTTGCCTCCTTGGAGAAAACCTGAGCAAAATCTTCGTATTCTTGTGGTAGGGTTTTCTTCGGCTTGACCTGCTCTGCTGCAGTGGCGAGTTTGGTGGTGGTAGTAAGTTTGGCAAGAAGTGGGGACCCACGAGGTATAAAGCAGGAGCCACAACGAGTGAGACAGTGAATGGTTCAATGAGCAACAGTGCGATTAATATATTGCTGTGATGTTTCGAAGTCTGGGTCCATATATTGGAAGAGACCTTGTTCATGGACAACGTCTACGTTGACATGTTGTGGTGGCGGGGATCGGAAGGGACAGTAAATACTAGCATAACGATGGGTGTTCATGGCATGCGTGAGATATAGCTGTTCCGACTTGTCGGTGGCTTCGTCGATGGATATGGTCTTTGAGGACCAGTTGATGGTAGGATTAACCTTCTTAAGCCAGGGGAGGCCTAGGATAAGGTTCTTTTCGCCACAGGCAAGAACGTAGAATATTACTTGGGAACAGACTCTGTTGACTGAGACAAAGAAACGACACAAGTGGGTGATTCGTCCATTGGAGTTTAGGGTAGAGTCAGCGTTTTGGGCTCGAAAGGGGTTCAAGAGTTTAACCACAGGGAGGTGGTTTTTCTTGACAAAGTCTCAGTCAATGCAGGAAATATCTGCTCCGCTATCAACAAGAGCAGAGGTGTCAACAACTTTCATGGTGTGCGACAGGACCACAATTTGAACAGGAATGAGCATGGATTTAGTGGTTGCTTGTATGGTTACATGGGCACACTCTATGATGGAAGGGGAAACTTGCGTTGGAGGGATTTCCCTATCTAAAAACCCTGTAGACGGGCTATATGTCCTACTTCTTCTTCCACTTTGTCATCATCCTCTATGTCCTCTAGTTTGGGGAGTTTCTCTTTGATCGTCCAGACTTTTCAGTCAACTGATTTCTTGGGAGTAGAGATGGTGAAGATGGGGCATTGGGGGCTAAGATGCCCAGGTTGACGACAACGGAAGCAGAGTCCTTTCTGGATACAGCGCTTGTGCTCATCCAGGGTCAGTTTTCTGACTTTAATGGCATCAACATCCATGGCATCTGGATCGTGGGCAGGGGAGGTCTTGTTCAAGGTTTGGTACGATGCTTTGACGGGTTTTGTGTTACATTTTGCGATTTCTTCTGCTCGCTCCCATTGAATCTGGAAGTGACAGGCTTTTTTGTACCATACGGTGATCGTAGTGGGAACTGTGTCCATAGACATGATTCATTTCATGAGGAGGGCAGGTATGCCAGCTGAGAAGTACCCGATAAGGACATTCTTATCCTTGATTTGGGACTGGGTAACCTTCTCTTGAAAGGTGGTGATATACACAGGGAGGTTCTTAGGAATGTCAGGATCTTTGGTATCCTTGATGATTTATTGAGTGGACAATCAAACAATAGCGTTATTGATGATGTTCTTGGTTTTGAAGGCCTTCTCGAAATCCGTGATGAAGACAGCAAAGGATTCAAAGGTAATAGTAGCACCTGTGACACACTTGGTTCAAAAGGTGGTGGCCCAGTGAGACGCCGGGCCTTTGTTCATATAGGAAAGGGCGAACACGATTTGCTTTTTATTGCTATCGTAGACGGCTTGGTTGATGAAGAGGTAAAACACCAAGTTGATCCAGTTGGTGGCCTTCTCATAGGAGCCGTCAAAGTATTCGGAGGTAGACACACGAAGTTCCACGGGACAAGTAGTCATGGTGTGTGACGGCATTTGGGGAAATGTGGAACGTGGGAAGGGAGCGGGTAGGGATGAAGTGGAGGGAATAGGATTCGGAGAGTTTGGCAACGGAAAAAGGGGTCGGGTGGAGATAGGAGTGGGTGAGGGTGGAGTGGGAACGTGGAGTAGGGTAAGGGTTCAGGATAGACTGTGGAAGAGATGGGTAAGATCCTCTTCTGGATCTAGGATGGTTGGGTCAAGGGTGACGTCAGGGTCAGTTTCTGGGAATGGGGACTCCGGATCGGAGTTTGAAGGGTTAGAGGGTTCTGGATCAAGGGCTCAGGTGGCATGCCATCAACTGGGGTTCGAGCGGGAAATGGTGGAGGACTACAACAGCGGTAGCCTAGAGAAGAAGTTAGACTTTTGTTATGACTGGCCTGGATAGGGACGGTCATAGCCTCTTGGAGGATCAGATAGTTGAAGCTACTGGAACGCAGACCTAGAGGGGACTCCTACTAGGTTCGAAGGATCTAGCAATAGCTAGTCAATGTTGTCAACGTTGACAACACAGAGGTTCAAGGGTAGGCCAACGGAATGTTGCCTAGAGGTTCAGAGACGAGCATTCACTCAGGAGTAGAATGAGGACTCAGAGGAGACGAAGCACAATGAGATTGTGGAAGTAAAAAGGAAGTCTAACTTGGGTGACAAGGTAGATAATGTGAGGTTTATATACTACATGGAAAATGGAGATGACCAAGCAATGGAAATGAATGGAATGAAAGAGAATGCTTGGTCAGCAAATGGGCAATGGGTTGTGTTAGAACATCATGGAAGACAATGGAACAAAAGAGAGAGCCAATGAGAACCAAAAGAATAACTGTGCCAACTGGTGATGTAAAGGGCAGGCTACGTAGAGTGAGTGATAGGCATAGAGGGAACAATAGGTAAGTGAACAAAAGATAGGGGTCCCTAGACGAATCGTAATAGTTTTTTAGTTCTTGCTCTAGTTTATTGCCCGACACTGTGTCTTGCTTAAGAGCACAGCTCCGGTTCTGACATCCCCAGATCCTTCATTTCTGTTACTCATCCGCTTACCAACCTCCATACTCCATTACTAATCCCCTTCAGACTCCTGTATATAAACTCCTGTATTCCAAGTTCTTACTTCTTAGTTCAAATATCAACTTATTCCTCACTCTTGACCTCTGACTGAGTCTCGACGGTTCTCTCCCTCTGACCCTCTGATCCAACTCCATACTCCTGACCCTCTAACCTAAATTTGGGACCAACTCCAGACAAGGGCACAACACACAAGTTAAAGCTGATGTCCTGTCTGACCTGTCCAACTCTGGAGTTCCAGAGTTCTGACTCAGAGTGACCCAGTCTTTAACATCATGAATAAAAGAAAGCAAATAAGTAAGCTACAAATTGGATGGATAGAAAGGAATATAAAATGAGTGTGAGTGCAAGTTGCTGCTCAACTTGTCTTCATTGGTCAACTTTTGACTTCTATGCCTACTTGGATTCTAAGAAACAGATTCCAGACTTAACTAGATTGAACAAGAAAATGAGCAGTGTCTACAAGTGCAATCAAAGACAAATATCTAAATATATGACAAGTAAGAGATACAGAAAAGAGATAAATATGAATGTTTTGTTTTAAGGTTGACATTATACTTTTTGAATAAGAAAGTGAAAGAGAAAACTGGCCGATGAATCAACAATTTGAGTATAATCCAGACTAAACCTGGAATGGAGTGAACAACTACAGATGAAACCTGGGATGAAACAATGTGAAGTAAATATAGTATGATAATGGATAGGTTGGGTACAGCCACCTATGAAATGAATTCAAGCAAAATGAGTCCAAGATCAATGAATGGAAATCTGGCAAATAATATGAATGGTTTGGAATGAGAATGAATGGATAATGGAATGGATAAATGGCAGATTGGTGAATATATGTGAAAAGTATGTGAACAAGTGCATAAATGAAGAATTTGAAAGTTGCAAAAATGAAACAAATATATTCTCCTCCAGTGAACTTTGAATAATGACCTCCTGGGCATTGTAGCATCATATGATGACAATACTATGTGTCCAAGAAAGTGAGAGAGGGTAATGGATGGAACTGGCAAAATGAATTCAAATGTGAACAAGGGGGACTTGTCATATACTGTTCATCCAGTCCTCTGGATCCACCTCCAACCCCTCCATTCTTGAACTTCAGTATGTTTCTGCCCAGAAATGCAACTCTGACCCTTAGACTTGTATTTAGTCACTCTTGTACTTCTCTCCATTCTATCCATACTATATTAGTATAAGTTCTGCCTCATAGATTCCTTCATTCCTGTGCTCACTTAGGAACACAGCTCTGGCCCTTCTTGTATATCTATTCTAGTATACTTATCAATCTGTTACAATCTTCCATTACTAATCCAATTCTGCCTCCATATATAAACTCTCTGAAAATATGTACAACACTTAGCTTGTAATCACCTTAGATATGGACTCCAATCCTATCTGACACAATCCTCTCTTGATCCTTTGTTCTCCAAGCCATATCCCTCTCTGCTCTGAAATAAGAGCTGAACTGATACTTGGTGCAATATATACATTGAAGCTGAATGCTCATCTGTTCAAAACTCTGGAGATCCAGAGTTGCCATCAGAAGATCTGGCATGGTCTTAACAGGGCTTTAAAAATTAGTCCTGATATGACAAAGAAAGAAACTGGATTCAAATTGAATATGGAATGAATAATAACAGGAATGAAAAGAAATGGCTTGAAAGATTAAACATATTTGATAGGTAATAATCTGGATATAACTGCAGATACTGATGAAGATCTTGAATGATCTGAATAAGTTGGTAAAAAGGATCCATACTAATCTGGATCCAGAACAAAGTAAATGGAAATGAAACAGAATGAGGCAAAGAGATTGAAGAAAGTAAACAAGTATTGAAATGGCACAAGGAGCCTGAAAATGAATGGATGAATGGATTGGAAATGATATCTGACAAACTTGGATTGAATGCAATAACCTCAGATGAATTCTAGAATTTAACATCCAGATTGATAACAGAGATAGACAATGAGAGAATATGAATAATGCTGTTGGAGGGTGTGAAGTGTGACATGTTAGCTGACAAGGTCAATGATAAAGGAAATAAAAATGAGTAAGCTATTTGCTCAAGGAAAAAGGGATTTGTGCCCAATGAAATAATGAAGTAATGGATCTGGTTGAATTCAGTATAGATGGGAGAAATGCAATGACTAGTGTTGTATCAGATTGACATACTTTAGGTGGGTTAGCTAGATATAATGGCAAGTGTGGGTTAGCAAAATAAGGAGGGGATGAAACAACTTTAGTATTCAAATGGGAGTTAAAGATATCTGGCTCAATGCAAAGAATATTGTGATTATGCAGTGAATCTGGATTAGTGGGGGATGATTCCTCTCCACTTTTGATGATTGATAAATTGATTGGTGTAATGGACAAGTTGGTGCTGATAGGTAACAAGTTGATGGAAGTGCTATAGATATTAGTAGAAGCAAGTTCAGATAATGAAATAAAAAAGGTAGATAAAGATGACAGATTGAAGAAAGAAACAGGAATAGGAAGATTGTGGAATGAAGAATGTGAATGCAAAGGAAAACTGGAAAGGAGAAACATAGCTGCCTCAATGATGTCACCAATAGAATATAGACCATCCAGATGAACATCTGGTTTGACAATCAAGAGATGGGCATGAAGGAAGTCTCAAATTGAATCCAGAAAACCACTAAGAAAAAAGGAATCATGCTTGAATTCTAAAAGGTGATTGCAAGAAAGCAAAGGGGAAGAGATATAAAGAAAAGCACAATGATACTCTCCTAGATTGTCCAATGAAAACATGGACTTCAATTGAAAGTCATGGACAAGTTGTATTAGATCCATTTAGCAATACTGGTCTGTATCTTCATATCTGAAACAATAGGCTTTGATAGTGGTGATAAACATGTCCCAATCTGGCAGATTGGTAGATGCTTCTGAAGCATCTCCCAAAGTTCTGCATTATCTATGTTAGAATATTGAATAGCAAACCAGATCTTCTTGGGAACTGTGAGTCAAGCATGAGTAGCTAGGATGTTGATATTATCAAAGAATCCCAGAAAGGTAGATGTGGTACTATTGAATCTAGGAGCATCAGGAGTACCTGCCAAAGGCATCAGAAATGTCATAAGGGCAATAAAAAATAAAGATGTTGAAAGTGGATTGAGAATGGATTGAACAGAATAATAGAATAAGATGATAAGGGCAGATGAAGGATGATAAAGGGAATCTGTAAAAGAAACAGACTTGATGAAATGAGGCCAGAATAAAGAAAAAAAAGCAATAAACAAGCAATTTGAAATAGGAAAGAATATAAATAGTGGATCCAGATTTGCTGTGGCATACAATGTCTGATGTTAATGGACTTTGAGAATCTATTCCTAGATGTGAAGAGTAAGAGCAAATAGAAGCAGAGAAAAAATTTTCAAATGTGATGATGCTAAGGTGAAGGTTGGAGCATTCTTCTCAACAACCCAGTAGAACCCCTTGTGGTGGGCTCTAGTTGTAAAACAGTAAAGTTGATCAAGAGACCTGTGGGTAGTTAGTAAAGTGGGCAAGTAAACTTGTCCCAAAGGGTTCTGTAATAGGAGAGTCAAGTGAGAGAGGATTTGCTGCAACAAACCAAAGTGTATGGATGAGTTTGATTAAATCTGGAATAAAAAGAAATAATATCTGAAACAAAAGAAAGCTAAAGACAAGACAATTCAGTCAAGAATAAGGACCAGATACAAAGGAACTGAGAAAGAGGATGGTTAAGAACAAGGACCAACAATGATAAGGCTTGTAGGAATAATAGTGATCAAGGCAGACAAGCACAAGATGGATTCAAAAATTCAAATCCAAACTTTTTATAGTCTGGGCATACCCAAGACTTCATAATAAAACTGTAAAGAAGGCATACCACAATTCTAAATAAAATGATACTATAATAATACTCAATGGAAAGCAGAATTTAAAAGAAATAGGAATGGTTAAATAGCAACCAGGACAATGATAGAACAGTTAAAATGAGTCTGAGTTAATATATATATAAAATAAACTGTTTGGATAAATGAAAACAAACCAGACATGCATAGATTGAATTGAATTACCTTGGATCAGACAGAATGGACATGGATTGACAATGAATGCTTGGATAATGCCTGAAGACATCTAGAAAATTAACTAGAAAATAAGGAAAATGGACACTATAAATGAAGTGAGACATTTGCTCCTACAGCACCATACATATATAGTAAGGAGCATTGAAAGATTTGGTAAAGGGAATTGCATGAGCATACAAGAAAAAGTTAAAAGATTCTTTTTCTTCCCTGATGAGGCAATCAACATTCTCTTTTGAAGAAGTTAGAGAGAGAGATAGTCTACTAGAGACATCAGGTGTGGGTGGTGATAAAAAGTATTCTTTACCAACTAACCATTTCCAGGTAGACTCTTTCTCAATGTCTTTGACCTGTTTGGTAGAGTTGTAGCATTTGCCATAGATATTTCCAGAATGAGCTAGAGATTGGTGAGTGCATTAAGAGCATCTTGGAAGAGGCAGAGGACCAATGGGAGGTTGTCTAGGGGCATAAGATGGAGTAACTAGAGGAGGTGGAGGGTAATGAGAGGGGACAACAAGCAGGACCAGGGGCTGGTATGTTATTATCATTGGAGTTGCTTTTGGAATGTCCAGGATTGAAGTAAGAGGAATGGAATTTATATGAAGCATGACTTACTGGCTTATGTGGCCAAGTCCCTAAACATCTAGAAAAGCGATGCTTATCAAAGATGACATGTGCAGAAGTATGCACTGAGTTGTTAGAGCATATAAATAAATAATTGAGCTCACTGCCAACACTGATTCCAAGATAGATTATTAGCTGGGATTTGGATTACAGCTTCCCTTTCTGTGTTTTATCAGATATATGCACATAAATGCCACAACTGAATACCCTAAGATATGATACTGAAGGTTTCTCCCTCTAAAGTAATTCATGGGAGGTTCTTCAATCCAGCCTGTTCATAGGCATGATATTGTAGATGTGAGTTGCATGAAGAAGTGCAAACTTTCAGTAGGAATTGGATAAGCAAGTGTGAAGACACATTGCTTGCACATTATCCATCAAGGTATGATTTAATCACTCAGCACAACTGTTTTGTTGGTGAGCATAAGGTACAGATTGGTGGATCTTTAAATAGTTCTAGTTATGTTAATATTAACCTGCTAGCTGAAACAACTCTAAAGCTCTAGGCTTTGGAGCCATCTAAACAAACCACCAAGCAAAGGTTATAAGATCAATCTTAGAATGGAGTGTAAGCTTAGATGGCATGTCTCTTTAGAGTAAGAACACCAAGAGAACATTATTGAAGTCTTGAGGTAATGGCATTAAGGTTTATATACTATATAAGTATTTGTCTGTGTTTATCCTAAGTACCATATACATATATATTACCATACCAGTGATAATTAAAGAAATGCCTGATGTGCATGCTGTCATATCCCAGGATTCCACCAAGTCACCTCCGACTCCAACTCTGAGTAGATAATACAAACTCTGGACTCATCTTGACCCAGATGCACTTCCAGACTTTTGGACTTGTTCATACTTAGCTCTTTCTCCATTTTAGTTATGTTCCTCCTTGTTTCTCTTTATGTGATAGTCCTGCTCCTTAGACTACTCTGATCCTATGCTTCACTTAGGAGCATAGCTCCGGCTTCCTCCTTTACTGGATATATTCTACTTACGAATTCCAATTATTAATCCGACTCCAACTCCGTATATAAAGCCTTGTACTTACGATGTATAAACTTCAGTTCAAATATCAATTATAGTCATTAACTGTCTCTCATCCCTCATTAGACAAACTCTGACCACTCTGACCTTGTGCCGTAAATAAGGGCTAGAGGAACTCGAGCAAGGGCACAACACATATGTTGAAGCCAAAGCCCATTCCCTTCCATTTTACTCTACATCCAGACTTCCTCCGGACCTACCTGGAGTTGAACTGGACTTAACAGTATATTTGAACTCTTACTTGCTTAGAGTTCACTAAACCCGTCCCTATGACCACCAAGGCCTTTATTAAGACATGCGCCCAGAAACAGTGTGAGACGGAAGCCGCGCCCTCTGTCTTTACTGCCATTCCGGATGCCCTCAGCATTTTCGCCAGTCACCGCGGCCGCCCCCCAGCCATTCCTAGATTCATGGGCTTTTTGACCCGTGGATCTAGCACCCCCGAAAACATCCCATTGCCTCCAGGTAACTCCACCCCCATGTCCTCTTCTCAAATCATCAAGCTTTCAGATGAAGACCAAATCGAAGGACCTGCAGACCCCCTCTGTGGTCCCAGAGGTTCCCCCGGAAGCCCCCCAGGTGACAATCTGGGCTCATCTGGAAACAATGAGCTACTAGATCTTGATCCTGTGGACTCCAACAATGAAGAACTCCC
>JBBPQI010000161.1:0-10837 GCA_038092445.1 Gyrodon tennesseensis | reverse complement strand
CGTTTACGTTCACGCTGTCCTTGGTGATGACAGGGACAGATTACTCGGAAACCGTCAGCAGCTTCCCAGCTCTAATCATCCCCCGGTCACGCGACAGGATCCAGCTGCCACCGCCGCCGATTTACTTGTTTGTCATTCTGCAACATGCAATCTCTGTGACTCAGCAATTGTTGGAGAACGTTATGTGAGTCATTTTGCTGTATCCTAACTTCTCGGGCTGAACTTTGTGTCAGAAATGTGTTGTCTGTCCAGGTGAAGCCTCTTCCGCAGATTATAACGCATCGATGCTAATTCAATCAGACTTTGATACATGCTCGTCTTGTTTTAGGTTTGTCATTCCACCTATATGGAAATCAACAATTTAATCATGTGATCGTCTTTCAAGGATAACAATGGAGCAACATCCGAGCCATGGGTTTGTAAAAGTGGGCAGACCAGAAGACTTAATGGTAAGAGTGTGGTGTTTGAAAAGAGATGGTATCCCTGATCATAGGCTTCTTAGATGCGTGACTCTATCCCACTCCGCCAAGTTGCTCATCCTGCGATATGTGACTGTAAGCAGTATGTCCCATCAACTCGTGTAACGTTATTGAATATATTTTGAATACAGCGTGCCGAAAAACAATTCGTGGCGCTCGCTACAAGGTGAGAAAATATTCAGACCCCTGTTCACAGTCTGATGCTCCGCAGTGCATGCATCCAGGCTGTCTCGATTTCGACTTGTGTAGTAACTGCGAAGCCCTTCCAATTCCTGTTCACCCGTTGAATCACCCTATGCTGAAGTTGAAGACTTCTGATACTGTTATCCCGACTGTCTACAGGGTAGGGCAAACACAGATAATCGATGAACCGCCCAGTCAAAAGTCTGTTCCGGCTCGGAGCGAGTCTGGATCCCCTGCTTTTCTTTCCCGAAGTCCGCTCGCGACCCCAATAAAGTTACTCAAACATACACCCGTTGATGTATCTGGTCAGGCTACCAATGTGACTGTGGAGGATCGGACCCCCTTCGTCGAAGAATTTCTCAGCCCAGTCGGTAGCCCTGCGAGCGATGTACTAGGGGTGGCATCCACTTCCGTCACTATTGCGCCGTCGCATCTTCTAGTTGATGTCGCAGACTCACCTGGATCTCCCCGATCAATTCATCCGGCATTGGATATTTATCATCAGCTGTGGCCGAGAGTAAACCAAGAGATGGTGCACCTGAATGTGGTGCAGGCTGTGAAAGCTGGGGATTCAGTTGTTAATCTCAATGAAGACACGATCACGGAACTAGCTTCTCATGAGTCACTTGTCGCAGGAGAATCGTTATTGGTAACTCCCGCTATTTCTTTCGTTTCCCAGGCGAGTGAGCACCACAGGGAGTGCCCGGTCTCTCCTGTTCCCAGTGCCAACTCAATTGTCGATGGCTACCGCACTCCTTCGCCTATACCGTCAAATGTCCAGGAATCATATCGTATCGCTCAGCAACCCCCTGCCGATGGTCAGCATGAAGTAGTCAGTGCGAATTCACCACGGCAAAGTTGGAATTTGGACTCGACCCTCGTTGGCGACACCAACGTTCCTGATGGTCAGGTCTTTCCCCCCGGAGCCGAATTTGTCAAAGGCTGGCATATGACGAACAATGGTAGCCTACCTTGGCCTACAACTACCGAAGTCCAGTTTGTTGCCGGAGAGATGTTCGCCCCCGAATGCAGTCCAGCTCTAAAGGCGAAGGTTGGAGTCGTGTGTCCAGGACAAGACCTTGACATCTGGACAGGAGACTTGAAGGCATGTGCTCACGTTATGTAATGAAGGAGAGCACACAGCTGACTTCTGCCAAGGCGCCGGATGTCCCGGGGAGGTATGTTGGTTACTGGCGACTAAATGATGGTCAGGGTAGTTTCTTCGGGAGCAGTGTGTGGATTGAGTGAGTCATCTCAGTTCACCCGAGGGCTCGCAACTGAGGCAAAATTACAGTCTGACAGTCGCAGATCATCATTCTGATCAAGCGAGTGAACATTCGCTCGCGGCATCCTCCATGGTGATGCCTAGTGCACACCCTACCAACTCGGTCAATGCCAACGACGAACCACCTCAACCTTCGCTACTATCCTCTAAAACTGTAACGGACGAGGTTGAAGATGCTGAATCTGATATTTCTTCAGTGTCCCTTGTGAGCGTACCGACATCGGATGATGAGGATGCGGAGTGGCAGGATACCCGAACTCACTCCGAGCCCCTGGAATATGTGGTACTGTATGATAGCAACTCGGAGGAATGAAAGGTTAGGTTGTCTCCTGTGGTTCATATTCGTGTATATATGTACTTGTTGATCGATGAATAGACAGTTGCCTTCTGTCACGTGACGCATTTTTGGGCCCATAGGGGCACATTTCGTGGTGCTGCTCTCGTCACCGAGGTCCAGTACTAAGTGAGCAGACTCAATCCCAGCGATTGAACACGGAGGCTACCGCTCTCAACTGATATCGTGCAATCTGGCTCAAGGGTCCCCCTCCATGCGTATCGCATCTCCAGCATGTCCGGGGAGAAGAAACTCTGGCAATTGCCAACCCCCTTTCGAGGATTCCCTAGGAAGCAAAATCTACCACTAAAAGCGAAAGCAAGGCACTCTGGGAGCCCTGTGTCCAGTGTATATCTGTCCGACGACTCTTCCACAAGTGGTTTCATTGTCGTACCCGAGTTCGACGACCCAGTACGAACAGAGACGACACATGAAAAACTCCATACCTCACAGCTACCCAGCCCCTTGTCACTTAACGGTGTTCACGGCTACCTGTATGGCCTCGAACCGATAGGTTCCCAATATAACTCCTATCTTGGTGGAGGCCCCCGTGACACTTCGGTCGTCCGGGACGACGATCTTAAACAGAGACTAGGTTCTGCATACGAACACATCCGCTCCATGCCCTCGGCAGCATCACCTGAAGTCTCGTTGTCTTTAGACCCTCAGATGCTTCGGAAACAACTCGGGGTTCCACAACACTCTGTACTCAATTACCCCATCCACTCATCGCTAGATCTGCCGAACCCCCATACTTCCCCTCGTGAGCCCACGTCTCCCAGACTGCCACCTGCCACTTCACCGGACGTGCCGCACGCAAGGATATTAAAGAAGTCTCAACCTTTTATCTCAAATTCATCGAAGCTTGCCAAACGGCACGCTGAGAAACCCATTGTCTCACCGTCCTCTCTGCCATCGTCCCGTCGACAAGAATTGAAAGGTGATTTACGGAAACCAACTGCTAATACCCCGCCATCAAACAACGCGTCCAGATGGCAAAGCTCGCTGCCTCAGATCAGAACACCGTCACCTTTCAAGGTTGATATTGTGAGTCCCTTCAGCATTCGACATTCTACATCCAATGCAGTGACAACTAGTAGCCCCTTCACCATACATGGCACGACCGCCGAACCGACTTCAACTCTCCTCACGAGTATCACTCCAGGATAGCCCAGTCTCAAGAGAAAAAATCGCGACGAACCAGTGGAAGCACCGACGTTCTTGCTTCCTTAGCCTGGATAGGAACTCCCCTAATGGGGTCGAGTCCGTATACCGCTAACCGAGGACGTCAACCGGCGAGTCCAGGATTTTTGCCGGATCGTCTAAGCATGGCAATTGCTGTGGAGGACGACAGCATATCGGACGATGTCTTAGTAGATCAACTTGAGAAGGTTCGCAGGATAGGTGGTCCTTCTGAGCGGCGCAAATGCATTTCGCCCTCGAAGTCCCCGGGTAATGCACATACTCGTAGCGCAGGGGAAGATGCAAATGGGTTATTGCACCCTTCTCACCCGTCGTCCTCGCCACCAACTCCCGAGCAGCTCTTCAAACCTCGCGATGTGCCACTGCCTTTCCCCCTGATGTCGAAGGATATGATCTCAGACTCGGATGATACAGCAGTCTGGCAGGCAGCAAGGAAAGCGCTTTTATGCATTCGGGAGATTGTCCGAACGGAGAAAAAGTATCAAGAGGCGTTAAAGATGTTGTTGAATGCTCAGGTTCGTCCTCCACTGTCAACCTCATCACCACCTCATAACTCCACCTAGACCGCGACGCCGCCTCCACCCTCGATGGCCCCTTATGTTACGGCACTCGTTCGGGTTTCCGAAATGCTCTTAAAATGTTTCCTCGAGGACCCGTCGGCGTGGGGCGTCTCCACAGCCTTTGTCACCTCTGAAGATGAACTCGAGGCAACGATGGTATCTTGGTGTGCTGTGGCGGGAGGGTTTTTCACGGATGAAAATGATTCCCAGACCAGTGGCTTGGGGGGTAAATGGCGACTTCGTAAATCTGGAATGATTTCGAGTTCTTCTCCATCCGTGACGAAACCAACATCCATTTCTTTCACCCCTCAGCTGCCCCCTATATTTTCCATGACCAGCACTGCCGGCAAGACCAAAGAGCGGATGGACGAGCAATATCACACAGGACAGCATCCGCAAAACGAGCAGGAGAGACAGATGACGTCTGTGTCCCTGCAGAACCCAGAAAGCCGAACCATGTATGGTCAGCCCCCTAGTCGTAAGCTCAGTGTTAGAGACCTTGCGATACAGCCAATCCAGCGCGTGATGCGATACGTGTTACTCTATAGAGGTATGTTCTGCTGACCCACTTTGTGTCGATTTCTACCCTTTCTGTCTTAGATCTCCTGGATTGTACCCCTCCGACGTCACCGTCGCGTTTACTTGTTGAACGCGCTCTGGAAGCCGCCGCGCGTATCGCCAATCATTGCGACAAGGCACAAAGAAACCCTGCATTTTACCATGTTTCCTAGACGTCTGTTGTCATCTCATGGCAGTACGGTGACATTACCGTACTTCATGCGAGAATATCTTCATCCACAATTACCAGTGGTTCATCTGAGTCATTGCGTGTGCTGATACATGATAATTTGACCACGTAGCATTCATACGAATTTCCCTGCAATAATAGCGTCCTTCCCCATCGACTCCGTCCGCACGTGCATGAATTTTGGAATCTGATGGAAGGGGGTCGGTGGGCATTCCGAGGAAAACTAGAGGATCGCTCACACTTAGTTTATCTGCCGAACTGCCAATTGTGTATCCCAACCCATCGTCCCCCACTAATGTTGGGGCCACAGTGACAATCAAAGTGTCAACAATGGGAGATTCTCCGGGGTAGCGTGGTTGGGATGCCTGGTTTATGAATGTACCGATCACGCTCGCTCCACCTTCCACCATTACACTCCGAATATCATACTCATATAACCTTCGTAGGAGGCTGGGAATGGATAAAAAGCCTACATTTTGGTCGGAAACACTCTAGGGGATGCAAAAGGTCATACCGGATACACATGGAATTTCGGACACTACCGCTCCAGCGGCTTCAAGAGCAGATCTACGCGCATTCCTTTCTGCGCATGCTGACTCCGGATCCGAGGCACAGAAAACCCAAGGTTGTTGACCCTTTCCATCTCTGTAATTTTTCAGCAGTTTACAGTCCGTGCGAAGGCGTAGATGTGTATCCAAAACGACTGGTCGTGGTGATCTGATATGTAGTTTGGCCGCTTCAGGAATCAGACGAACTGGAGTGACAAAGATTCACACAACGAACAGGTTTACAAGGTTCAGCAAGCTTACCATTAAGCTGAGGGTCATCATTAAGAGCCGTGCCTATGCCGACAACTATTGCATCGTGCATGGCTCTCATCCTAGAGTCAGAAATGAGCAGAAAAGATGATTTCATCCATAGACGGGCGGTACCAGTGAGTCATAAGCATGCTGTCTGCGCCACTCAGGATAAGCTGCCTTCCCTTGCTCCCGGCAATCTTGCCATCCAACGACTGAGCGAACGTTAGAGTCACGGAGGGAATCCTTTTCCCCTCTCTATCAAATTTTTCGACACTCTGCGAAGGAAGCACAGAGAGGAGAAACTCGCGTGCAGTCGACATAATGGACTGATTGAACTGAGGGATTCAGGAGCCGGCTGAATTGACATTACATATATAAACGTAGAGTCGACGGAAAGGAATCGAAAAAAGAGCAAGTAACGAATAACTGGAGCGACTCAAGGACGAACGAAAAAAAAAAAAGGAATCCCTTGATTGAAAGGCAAGCACGCGACCTTCACACCCCCGCTTCGAGTATTAGGCGACGAGCGAAGACTTAGAGAAGTAGGAAAAACCCAAGTGGCTGTACACCAATTCACCACCCGACGGTGTCACTGCTCTGTGGCACAGGCTGAGGCTCAGCGAGGTACGATGGAGCAGCCCTTTTTCCTTTGCCACAACGATCGTAATTTGTGAGGGCACCTACAATCAAAATTTACCGTGTCGGGACATGGTAAAGGTGGCAAGGTTAGTAGTGTTGCAGTTGTGACCGTGATGATAGCGGCTCACTTAATATGGTTTTCCAGGGACCGGGCAAGGGGGTGCTAAACGTCACCGTAAAAATCTTCGGGATAACATCCAGGGTATCACCAAACCAGTCAGTTTCCCTTTCTCAATGGTCAATTAGGTTTCTCAGCATCCCTGTAGGCCATTCGCCGTCTAGCACGTCGTGGTGGTGTAAAGCGTATATCTGGTCTCATCTATGAGGAGACCCGTGGTGTTCTCAAAATCTTCCTCGTGATCCGTGATTCGGTCACATACACAGAACACGTCAATCGGTTCGTGCGAATTGACCACCAGTAGCTACTGATTGTGCATTCAGCAAGACGGTCATCGCTTTGGATGTAGTTTATGCTTTGAAGCGTTCAGGACGAACGCTGTACGGCTTTGGAGCATGAAGGTCGCTGGCACCGGTCCCATCAGTGATACCACCATTGTATTATGTTCGAGTGTGGTATGCGAAGCAGAGATGTGTCTTAGTCTAGTGATGGGCCGGAACATGTCGTGAGCACGTGCTGTAGGTCGATGATTGGGCGCTAGCTACAGCATTACTTGAGTTGGCTAACGAAGAGGTATCCAAATATTCTTTACAACATCCGCGAAGCGGTGAGCACTAGACGTTGGTAGGTGGCGAATACAGGTTAGACTAATTGATCTATTCAGTATTCTCCAACAAGGGAAGACTATCATCTGCTGAAGCATGATCTCCGATCCCACAGTCATTGTCAAGGTGGACAAGGAGACGGTTCTGGTTCAGAATGACCAGGATCCCGAAGTAGAGAGTGAAGAGGAACATGTCGCAGATGAGCCCAGTGGAGCCGCAGGTGAGCATTCTGCAACCAACCTTCTCAGCTTCCTGGATTGCACCAAGACCAGAAAAGGAAGAAGAAAAAGAAGAAGCCTAAGAAGAAAAAGACCCAACAAACAGATCCCCCTCGCGTTGGGCTCTCCAAGATTTTCACAAATGGCGTATATCCTGAAGGCGAGATACAGCCATACAAAGACGAGTCAGTCATCTTTCCTACTACATCGCGGTCCAACTTGTTGAAACAACTAAGCAGCAACGCATGGAGAGTTACCTCGGAGGAAAAACGATACGACGAGAAAATGGCTATGGAAGACCCGGAGGCTACCTATCAAAACATCCGTCGTGCTGCTGAAGTTCACCGTCAAGTTCGACAGCGTGCTCGAAAGTTTATTCGCCCAGGGTTGAGCATGACGGAGATTGCAGAGTACATCGAAGATGGAACGCGCTCACTTGTTGAGGAGAACGGTCTGGATGCCGGGGTCGGTTTTCCGACGGGGCTTAGCCTAAACAACTGCGCCGCTCATTACACCCCAAACGCCGGGGATACCACAAGTGTGTCGTACATCGTTTGGTTCTTTTTCCCGGAGCTCATCGAAACCAAGTTTTACAGCACGGTGATGTTCTGAAGGTGGATTTCGGGGTTCATGTCAAAGGTCGCATTGTTGACTCTGCGTTCACCATCAATTTTGGGCCGACTTACGATAAACTGGTCGAAGCTGTCCGGGCTGCGACCAATACCGGTGTCAAAGTGGGGAATGCTCGTTTCATCGAACTCGTGCTAAGACATTTGATTCTAGGAAGCTGGCATAGACATGCGTCTCGGAGAGCTTGCAGGCTATATACAGGAAACCATGGAGTCGTATGAAGTCGAGGTTGATGGCAAAGTATTACCTGGTATGTGTTCACTTGGTGTTTACTCATGGTTCAACCGACTGTCCTTCGCGCGTAGTCAGACCCATTGAGAATCTTAGCGGTCATTCCATCAATCCGTACCAAATACACGGTGGCAAATCAGTGTTGCTCGTGAAGAATGGGGATCAAACCAAGATGGAAGAGGGTGACTACTTCGCTATCGAGACCTTTGGCTCGACGGGTCGAGGTCGTGTCGTGGAAAATGTTCGTACTGCGCCCTTTCCGGTCTCGGTGATTTGACTTGTATTTCTAGGGCGAGTGTTCGCACTATGCAAAGATCATGGAGGCGCCTCGAGTACCACTCCGGTAAGGCAAGCATCGACTGGCTGCGCACTGCTTAATTATCACATGAAGTTTGACGTCAGCGAAATCGTTGCTTAAAGCCATCACCAGCAACTTCGGTACACTTCCGTTCTGTCGCAGGTATCTTGATCGGGCTGGAGAAAGTAAATACCTATTAGCGGTTAGTGCGCTTAAAACTCTTCTGGCTGATGGATCACTTACATGCTGCTTGACAGCTGAACCATCTAGTGCAACAGGGGATAGTACAAGACTATCCCCCCCTATGTGATATTAAGGGAGCGATGACCGCACAATTCGTAGGGACAACTGTACTTGAATCTCGTGTTCACGAATGAGCTGATCCTTGCACAGGAACATACGATATTATTACGGCCGACGGTGAAGGAAGTAGTCAGCCGAGGAGATGATTACTAGGTTGGATGTAGTTCGAAAAACAATTCATTGGTCGGTTCTGTGGATCAGTGAGTGCGATTACACGTAGTCAAGTAGCGAACACATGTGTGTCAGGAGCTAACGTGCGATAAAATCAGCAAGCGGGTCTTTGTCGGTTTACGAAAACATATCCCGAAAAGGCAAGGAGTTTTTCGTCCGTCGTTGCTGACAATCCTCGGAAGCTCCCCTCATTCATGTTCCGTGAGTCCTGTCGACAGCTACCTTGACTTTACCCTCGACATCTTCTCAGCCTTGAAAGTTTTGCACACCCCGTTAACATGCTGCGAGACTCACTGCGACTTTTCTGCGATGGCATCAACTCCACATCCCCTATATCATCATCTCAACGCAAATCACTGGCTAATCTCCTGCGTGATTTCGACAGCCCGGGTGTCTTTCCTCCCTCTGCTCGAATAGACCGATCCCTTAAATTACAGCAACAAGACTCCATCAAGCTTTGGGATGTGTGGAGGTATCCTATCTTTGCCGTAAACAAAGGTTTGCATGTCTTTCCCTACGCTTTGGAAAGTGGAGCTTCTGGGTTCTGACTACCCTACAGCATCGTCTCTTGCTCGGGATGTTCTCATTCACCACATCTGGGGCCCGCGCAGAAGAACATGGGGCATCGAGATGACAGTAATCAACAGTATGATGAGAGACGTTTCTAGGCACTCGTCATTAGCTGACATCGTGAGTGATTCGAGTTGTATGTACTGATCAGAGGGCTGAAGGACTGTCAAGACGATGGTTCGGACGGTAATGGGACTTGCTGGTTTGGTTCCTCTCCCCGCAGATGCCCTGGTTACCCCTGTCACATTCCGTGTCCGTAAGCGGAATCTCCGTGGAATATTAGCAACTTTGGATGCAAAAGAAACTGGAGCACGGGAACTTTCGGGCGAATGGGTTATTGGGAAGAAGCTGTGGCAGACCTTGCAGTCGGACTACAAATCATCTCATAAATCAGCTCACAAGAATGACATCTTGGAGGATTCTTTGAACGGAGGTCCATCTCCTTCTCGGAACAGACATTCGAGAGTCATTCTTTACGTGCATGGCGGTGAGTCGTTTCTATACCCTGAAAAGGATGAGCTGATCGCATTGCTCCAGGTGCTTATTACTCTTCGAGTGCAGCCTCCCAGAGGATGATAACAATACCAATGTCAAAATACACTGAAACTCGCGTATTTGGTTCGTGGCTTCAAGCCACAGACTTGACGTTTTGACTAACTTCTCCCAGCGATCGACTATCGCCTTGCGCCAGAGACCTGTTTTCCGGGCCCTTTACATGACGTAGTCAGCGCATATCTACGCCTCACGGAAGATCTTCACGTTCCTCCAGAAGGTGTTGTATTGGCGGGTGATAGTGCAGGAGGTGGTCTATGTCTGGCATTGTTGCTCTATCTCCGTGACAACGATTATCCTCAACCTGGGGGCGCAATCCTGTTTTCACCTTGGGTGGGTAAGTAGCTGGCCAAAGAGATCTCCTATGCTCGTTGACAGTGTAGTAGATCTCACTCTCAGTTGCCCGTCTTGGGACACCAATGCTGCATATGATATAGTCCCAGCTCCAGGACCCACCGCACACCTGCACCCCGTTGTGATGTACCTTGGCGACGGGCTTGAGGAGTACTTGACCCATCCATACGCCAGCCCATTATTCGGTAAATTTGATGGTCTCCCTCCATTGCTTATACAGTGCGGAGAGGCAGAAGTTTTGCGGGACGAAATTATGCTTTTATCACACAAGGCATCGCTCGCGGGGGTTCACGTCCAACACGAGATGTATGAGGACGCAGTATGTATTTAAGGTCTTCGCGCATAATACATTCTTATCTATTTCAAAGGTCCACGTCTTTCAGGCACTCCCATTTCTAGGCTCGGCCAATGAAGCCTTTATCTCTTGTCGCGAGTTTGTGTGTCACCAGCTCCCAGAGCTGCAAGCCTCCACGCCAAAAATTCTTGACAATATTTGTGAAGCACGCCTCGACGATGACATAGACAACGACAACGTACGCGTGGTTCGTGGAGACGG
>JBBPQI010000160.1:0-10839 GCA_038092445.1 Gyrodon tennesseensis | reverse complement strand
TAGATAAGTTAGGTAGGGATTTAGGGCAAGGTTTATTGCTGAAGGCAGGAAATGTTGTTTTTCAAGCCTAATGAGGCTTGATGATGTAATCCTGTGCCAAGCCTTATTAGGCTTCTTTTGCAGGCATATTAGGTGATATTTAGAGGGTGTTAAAATACAATTGAAAATAGAATTACAAAATAAAATCTTTTGAGTATATCTTTAACAGGGCTTAAAAGATTATATGTTAAGAGCACCAACATCTCCCAAAAAAAGATAATCTCATATTGGAATATTATGGACCAGACAACATAATTAATTTAGTGGACCTGACAATGTCCATGATAAGATTATCTTTTATAAACTAGTGGTCTAAGTGAGACAATATAATATTTTAAGCAGCATCTTATATTAACAATAAAGATAATCTGTTGTGGCTGACAACATTAATTGTTATATCAGATGTAAAAGGGATTGAAAAAAGTAATTATTTTAGTGCATGTTAAAGTAAATGGGTGACAAGTGGGCAACAAGCAGGCAATGAGGAGGGAAATGGTGGGCATTCCTTACCCACTGAGTGTCCCAAGGTAGATCTGACAATATTCTATGGTGGTGACAATTTGAGGGTGGACATGCTGATGATGTTGGGAACAGAGGGAAGACCAGCTTGGATGAGAATGGATACTGATGGGGGAGGACTTAGACTTAATGGGCATCAAGAGAGGGGAGATCATACAACAGAAACAGTTTTGTACAGTACAGTGTGTACAAAAAATGAAAACATCAATTTTGAAAATGCCTGATTGTATATTCTATTTCTTGAACCTGCCGGTAGCTGGAGCTATGCTGGTAAGACATCCAGTGCTACCAGTACACAGACATTATCTAGTCCTGCAACAAAATTGGAGATCAGAATAATGTAAACAAGCAGTGTTGGAGCATTCACATACCTTGGTTAATAATAAAACCACAACATGCTTTGGTAAGAGTGGCCATCAGGCAAAGTGACATAGCATATTCACTGGATCTACTACTTCCAGATCAGGGTATAGTGTGGTAGAGTATAGGCGTGCTGAGAAATATGAATAGTGTCTGAACAGGTCAACAACATCTAGGCCTACTGGAAGGTAGTGTTGAACAGCAAGTTGGATATGGCCACTGTCATTAAAGATGTACTTAATATGTTCAAGGATTGCAGATTTGGATGGCATATCACTGGAATAAAAAAATACCTGACTGTTTCTGATATGAGTAGAATGCTGACTGTAGATTACACCACTGATGTAATGGTTACCTCTAAATTTCGCCACTCTCACATAGTATCCTTGTACACATGCTATACACTCTTGTATCATCTAATATATTGGTACACAGGATACACACTGGTCTTATGCTTGCAACTCTAGTTGTAGACTACCAGCATTACCATAGCCAATCTCTTGGCTATCCCATACTAGATACTTAGCTATTTGCTTAGCTATATCTAGATACACCTTAGCAAGACCTTAGCTAGGCCTTACCCTGCCTCTTAGCTATATCTTAGCCAATACCTTTCTAAGCTATGTCCATAGCTTATAAGATATTCCATAGTTGAGCATATAGGACTATAAATGTATGCTTAGGTCATCACTGTCTTAATGCAGCAGCTAAGCATCCTTAGATAGTATTATCTAATACAAGTACTAATCAAGCCAATGCTAGATTAACCCAATATCCAAGATCTGGATTATTTCCATTATACTTTAGATCCATGATCTAGTTTATATCTAGAATATAATCCATATATAGAAATATTAGATTAGATCTGAGATCTTGTCTTGAACTCTATTCCATTCCATATGTGACCACATATTGCATATCTCATTTCAATTTATATTTATACTTTATAGATATTGTTTGTTATCTTATTGCTAGTAGATTAGATTAGATTAGATAACATAGAGTCTGGACCTTAAGTCCAGATCATTCTATTTATATCCAGTATTATAGTAACCATGGAGATCACATCCTTTACCTTATACAGGGTTACTTCTTAATTACTATTTGTCCTATCACCTAGGTTACTATTACTTACCTCATATCCTTACCCAAACCCTTTGCCCATGACCCTATACCCACAGCCAGTACATAGGTATATAAGTAGGAATAGTTCCTATACTAGATAACTTGGAATTCTTGTTCTCACTTGCCTATAATTCTGTCCGTTATTACAACACTTGTTGATAACAATGATATGCTGTACCTGCAAGGTCTAACAGTGACCTTAACAATGAGTTTATAGGTCCTTCATTACCCTATAATGGTTTCCTAGAGCAGAGGAATTTTGCTCTATCTGATGGACAATCAGTTTAGTGGAAGTTCAGATACTCTGCTATGAACATTGCTATACCTTCTGTACTCTCTGTATCCAGATAAGGATCCACCAGATGTAACATTGAGCAGGTGCCTAAGTGTAAATCTTCTATGCCTTGGATGGTGAGTACATGGCTACTCAGCTCCAAGCAACAGTTTTAGTAACTATATCAATCAAAAAGATAGAGATGACTATTCTAGAAAGGTATCAGCAGTAATGTCGTCAATATGCCATCTACAAGAATGCTATCAATTCAGAAGTACTAGACCATAGAGAAGACGGTCATTCTAGCACTATACACTGGTATGATGGGCCAATAAGATGCTGATTGTACAAATGAGATTTCGAGGTGGTTAGGCTCAGCCAAGCCTAAAAAAGGAAACTGAGGAGAAGAATGAGGTCTTGTTGATGAGAATGGGTCTCAACAAGGAACCTGAAAGTGGATGATATGTGCAGGTAGATTGCATAGATCAAGGTTAAGTTACAAGAGAAGCTGCAAAGTAGCTTATATACAGAACTAGCTGCTTTAGAGCAGGCTAGTATAAATATAGTAATACATTTAAGTAGATAACCCATCTTCCAAGGTTAAATGGGAAGAACCAGATTGGGCTAAGTAGGAATGGGCAATATTGGATGGAAAAATAGAATCACAAGGCTGGGTATAAGAGAACACAGTCGAGGAGTATTGTTCATGAGAGAATCAACAATGCATTTGTGAGAAATCAACAGCACATCTATGAAAAGTAAACATACAGAAAAGGAAGAGGATAACATAACTAAAAGTAGTCCAAGTCTTGTACATGCTTAGCATATAGGAACTTGTCTCAAAGGAAACTGGAAATGGAGTTGTCTGTTTATAGCATGCTCCAGAGGGTGTTGGAAGGAGTGGGAGAAGGAGTAGGAAGGGAAAAAGTGGTGGGATCCTCAACAACCATAATATCCATTCCCCTTCCAGTTCCCTTGGACTGGTCTATCCATTGTATTATTCAGAAGGCTGTTGCTCCTTTGTTGCCCTGCAAGTGGCCTGGTTAGTTGTTGGTGCTAGATATTTGTCTCTAGATATAGGTAAGTCCTAATAGCAAGGGTGATTCTTGGCCAACTGTTATATATTTGTCAAACAGAGTTTTGTATTCATTGATCACTGGGGGACAATCTGATTGAGAAAGCCAGTACCTGAGTCTAGATCCTTGGATGAAAGACTGTAGGATTGTTTCTTCCAGTTTACCTGATAATATCATGGTCAGTGGATGAAATCCCATGTATTTGCACAAACTAATCAAATTTATGGTTGATGGGCAATTACTGTAATTGACCAATCAGGCATTCAAATGGAAAGCACCACCAGAAGCAAATGGGTCCAAAGAGCTTGAGATAGTCATATATATGGCATGCTATATGGCCATTTGGGTATAGAGGGGCTTCTGGCAAGACCTGGTTCAGATCTGTAAGTCAGAATCTAATACAGACATGGTAAGGATTTATGTGTGATACTGTCATGACCTGATAACAAGTGATCTGGATGGCAGAAACAAGGTGCATAGTGTGGTCCAGAGTGCACCATAAGTGATTTGCCACTTCTTGTGATGGGTGTTTCAAGCCTTCTCCCCACATGCTGACTAGCACCAAGGGTAGATAGACAGTAGCCATAGTTTGCCATTTGTCAGCTTTAAGAGTACCAGCCCTCACCTCACCAAAGTTTTTCAGAATAGACTGTAGCTAAGATGGGATATCAGTGTCCTTGATAACTTGCTGGATATGCAGCATCATCAAGGAACTTGAAGTGTAGGTACGTGGAGGAGCCATTATTGGCATAGTCTTACACTGTGTGCAAATATATTGGAGATTAGTCAGTAATTGCAATGATCCACTTATCCATTGGACTAGTGCTTTCATCCAATGAACTTTGAGTGTTCTTTTTGCTGCCTGGGGGTTAAGTCAAGGCCAACAGCCACAAATTGCAGAGCTATAATATTCTTAGCCATAAGCTTGTATTGAAGTGCACTGAGATGCTCCTCGACACAGTTGCTGTTATCACAATTAATAAGGTTGTCGACTGCACTAGTGAGAAGAGAGTGAATAGTATTCACATGCTTTTGATCATTTTTGCTAAATTTCTCCACCTCTGGTGCTGAGTTGGGTGGACAAAAGGCTTTGGAAAACACTGGCCACAAGTCTGATTCAGACTGGTATTTTACTGTGATAGTGATGGTAAGTCCCAAATATTCCCAGAAATGACTCTATACCAGACCTTCTAGCAAACAATGCATTGAGTTTATGACTAGCTGCCAAGCCAGATTCCAGTATGGGAGTCACCAAAGTGATAACCATTGTACCCCATGTTGGATGAATAATTTATGTTGCTCAGTGGATGATGACACATTTCTGTAAGCTTCAGCATGAACATGTAGTATATCTTTATTATGGAATCTCCAATTGGCCACTTCAAAGTCTGATCTGCCAAGGGTAGATGAGTGAAAACAGTGACAGACACTGCAATAGAAATGGCTGCTAGTACTGGCCAACTGCACAGTTTTCCTAGCTGCTGGGAGATCACAGACGACACAAGCTATTGCAGATTGAGTGATGCAGTCCTTGTATGAAGCAGTGTGAGAAATCTTAATGCCCCTTTTCCAACTATCCACTAAATTATCCATCAAGGAATCAAGATAATGGTTCAGCTGATCATCAGGGGGCTCTTGTGGGCCTGGAATGATATCTGCCAGATATATATTTTCTGATTTATATTGAATGTCCAGAGGTAGATTCAGGCATGTGCATGAAATGATTCCACACAATGTTGTTGTATTGCACTGGAGATTTCCTTCCATATTGAAGAAAACAATGTTTAGGAAGAACAAATAGTGATCTTCACTTTCACAATCTATGAACAACTTCTGACCATAGGGCCTAATGAATATGTGCAGAAACTGAGTGTCCCATATATTCTTTGCTGTAGCTAGCCTTGGTTTCTGTATGTCTCTTGTGAGATCATCACATGGTCTATCCATGAGGATTTCTAATTCTGGCCTTGCTAGTAAGCTGCATAAGTAATTATGGAAGTGGTGATAAATGAAAGTTTTAATGGGAGTTTGACAGTCATGTGGGTCACCAATGAAAATGGTATCGCAAACATTATCCTCCAGATGTGGCTTGTTTGTACAGTGAATTGGATAGGAGGTTAAGCCTGATGAACTAGTGGGCTTGTAGGTGCAACTGCATAAGGGACAAACTGCATAGAAGATTATGTGACCTTCAAGATTGAATCAAGATAATGCTGTCTTCATTGTTACAACACCTGTTGGTAACAATGGTATACTGTACCTGTGAGATCAGACAGTGACCATAACAATAAGTTCATAGGTCCTTTGTTACTCTATGACAGCTTCCTAGAGCAGAGGAAATATGCTCTATCCAATGGACAGCTGATTCAGTGGAAGTTCAGTTACTCCTCTATGAACAATGTGACACCTTTCATACTCCCTGTGCACAGATATGAGCTCACCAGGTGTGACATTGAGCAGGTGTGAAGCGAGGACCTCCTGTCTCAACTAATAAAGTGTATAGCCACTTGTCACAAGCTAACTATCTTGCCAGAGATGTGGGATTGGCTACTCCAGAAGGTGATGGCAGTGACGTTGTCAATATGCCCCCTACAAGTGCATCCTTATGCACAGGAGCACTAGACTATAGAGAAGATAGTTCTCCATGCTAACACAAATTCAATGGACAAGAAGTCCCAACCAAACTATAAACAGGCTCTGAGGTAGTCAAGCTCAGCCAAGTCAAATACAAGGTTTTCTAGAAGAACCAGGAACAAGAAGGGAACTGAGAAAGAGAATAAGATCCTGTTGATAAGAATGGATCTCAACAGGGAATCAGGACAGTGGATGATAGATGCAGGTAGATTGTGTAGATCAAGGTTAAATATAAGTGAAGCTATGAAGCAGCTTATATACGGAACTAGCTGCTTTAGAGCCAGCTAGTATAAATATAGTAGTACACTTAAATAGGTAACTGGTGTCCCAAGAATAAATGGGAGAACATGGATTGGACTAAATAGGAATGCGCAAATACAGATGGGAGAGGTAGGATCATGAGGCTGGATATAAGAGAACATAGCTAAGGAAATTTGTCCATGAGAGAATCAATGACATGTCTGTGAGAGATCAACAGTGCATCTGTGGGAAAGTAAACACACAAAAAGAGAAGGATGATATAACTAGAAGTAGTTCAAGTCTTGCATATGCTCAGCATGCAAGAACTTGTTCCAAAGGGAACTGGGAATGGGATCGTCTGTCTATAACATGCTCCAGAGGGTATTGGCTAGAGCAGGAGAAGGCATAGGAAGGGAAAAAGTGGTGGGATCCTGTAAAACCATAACATTCATGGTCTTTAGGATCTGTGTAAGGATATGGTCACAAAAAGTGTCAGGTCTGGGACAGATCAAGTTAAATGCTAGAGTTAAGATGAGCAAGATAGCACCCAGCATGAAATCGCCACAAGTATGACCAATACTAAAGAGTATCACACTGAAAACACTGAGAAAAATGGATACTTGGGAGATTGGATCACAGTAATCAATTGGGTGATTAAAGTGATGGGCTGGATGACAAAATCAGCATGATTTCAATGTCTGATTTCTAAGGCAAAGCACATATAGGATTTATACTTGACTGCATTGTTTGAGATCTGAGCTTTGCTGGTATTGGTGAGGTACATATTCAATAGCTCATATGATCTCATGAGCTGCCCCTTCCATGCAGTGATCAAGGAGACTTGCTGTTTCATGTTGGCTAAAGTTTGGTTAATAGTCGACAGTTAAGAGTGAAGGTACTCATAGATAGATGGTGATGGGAAGGTAAGTGACTGGTGATTAATATATTCAAGAAGTTGCTCTATTTTGGTAAGTGCTTCATGAGAAATGGCTGTGCAATGGTTTTTCTCCTTTTTTTGAAGATTCCCAGTGAACCTATTGTCACCATGTCAGTTGGAGATGCTGGAAAGTTAAAGATATTAAATATACCCATATTCTCTCTCAGAATATTCTTTCACCAAACCCTTT
This sequence comes from Gyrodon tennesseensis, assembly GCA_038092445.1. Taxonomy (NCBI): domain Eukaryota; kingdom Fungi; phylum Basidiomycota; class Agaricomycetes; order Boletales; family Gyrodontaceae; genus Gyrodon; species Gyrodon tennesseensis. Next base: position 3,445 of record JBBPQI010000160.1, on the reverse strand, counting down.
GTCATAGAGTCACATGAGGCAGATGACATTGGGTCCTGAATAGATATACTTGAACATGTTGGCACAGTATAACAATGAAACAGGAGAGTGCATGTACCTGTTTGTTAGAGAGATTCTGCCAATGGCACTTGCTAGTTTATTGAGCTCTGGATGGCACAAGTCATCACAATTGTGAGGGAACACTTTTGTTTGGTGTTCATTGCAGGAAACTCACAACTTGCTTGATTGTAAGTCTAGATTGGGCCCATTGTCATAAATAGTGGTTGTGAAAAGCATGGAAGAGAGAGCTTTGATGTTGGGCTGAGACACAGCACTCAAAGGTTGAGATGGATCTTGCATGCTTGAAGAGATGAATTGGTGAACCAGATCAAGGACTGCTACCCTATGGATGTCAGAGGTGAACTGGGAGATGGTTACCTCAGGGACCAAGGTATTGCAGAGATGAATGTGCTTGTATTGGACTGGCTGGAGCTTGCCAGCAGGAGCATGGGTGACCTCTGTATTGTTCATCTCATGGCATGCTGAACAAAAACATTAATACTGTTCATTTTGTGAAGGCATGAGGGAATCAATGAAATGATTCAGAGTCAAAGGAGAACTTACCATTTTTATCCCTGCAGGGATGAAGAGAAAGCTTTCTAGGAAATGAAGCATAGTATCAAAATACAAGAATTCCAATCTAAGCATAAGAATGTAAAATTAATGAAATCCACTATAGTGATGGGTACATACTAAAAAGTAATTCTACTTGCCTATGACAGTGACTTTGTTCAGATGATCTGGTTATTGCTGGTGACAGGGTGAGCACTATGAAATTCTAGTTCTGCAAGAGTGAACTAACCTGTTTCATTGATACCCTTGTTTTATTTTTTTTCTTACTTTCAACTATCTAACCACTTAGCCTATGAAACTAATAGCATACTAGATTATTACTACTATTACTATTACTACTACTACTACTACATAGTGATCTGGTAGAGAAGAGGAAAAAAGAGTAAGTGACACCATTGGTAGGTATTTAATGTGAATCAAACTCAGTGCAGGCAATGCTGGAGTTATGGTGTGAGTATGGAGATTTGGCTCAATACAGTGCACAATGCTTTCCACCACCCACATGATCTCCATACTTATACCACAACTCTGACATTACCTACATTGAGTTTGATTTACATTAAGTACCTGTTGGTGGTGTCACTTACTTTCTTTTCCTCTCCTCTACCAGACCACTATGTAGTAGTAGTAGTAGTAGTAATAGTAATAGTAGTAATAATCTAGTATGCTACTAGTTTCATAGGCTAAGTGGTTAGGCAATTGAAAGTAAGAAAAAAAATAAGACAAGGATATCAATGAAACAGGTTAGTTCACTCTCGCAGAACAAGGATTCTGTAGTGCTTACCCTATTACCAGTGATAACCAGATCATCCAAACAAAGTCACCATCATAGGCAAGTGGAATTACTTTTCAATGTGTATCCATTACTATAGTGGATTTCATTAATTTTACATCCTTATGCTTAGATCAGAATTCTTGTATATTTGATACGTTCTCACAATAATGGCACTATTGGTACTTTGCAAAACTCATACCATACATATCAGATTTACAAGTATACAATTTCTGGTGTCTCTCTGATTACCCATGATCAAGTCATGTTTAGAAATTAGCTGCTGTATGATTGCATTCCCTTCAATATTCCCAGGGTTTACCATGTCAATTTCACCTACATCAATGATGTGCTACACCTCTACATTTTTGTATTCATAGGGATTTCTGTGAAGAAGTTGCAACAGGCCCTTTAACTGGGATGTCATGTAAGTTGTATTTTTCCTGTATGTGTTTGGGTTCTAATACAATAAGTAACACTATTTTTATTCAGATAATGAACACTCACCACTGTTTGCATTGCAAAGGCTAGAAGTAACACCACACTTAGCAGTTGTTTCAAACCTTGAAACAGCATCCAGATGATGGATGCTGAATTGTGTTTGGCAATATTTACCTCTGATATGCCAACATGCTTTTTCCATATGGAAATTTTGGTGTCACCATCATTGCTGGATGATGCTGCCATAATCAGGTGAAAGTTATCATTTGCATGTGTCTGATGATAGGTTAGCCCCTGTGTTCACTAACAGCCAGCTAAGCACTTATTGTTAATGTCTGCATTTGCCCAGATTTTGCATGCTGCAATATTTCAAGCAGCTTTCTGCTATCCTTGTTGAAAACATATACTAGCCTGTTCTCACTGCCACCCACAATTTCTTCAGTTCCAGCAGTGAAAGTAACTTGTTTGGAGTATGTCTTTTTGAGTTTGATATCATATGTTCATATGCACATTCCATTGCCAATTCAGTACAAGCTGAATCTGCTCACAGTGTTGTCAATAACACAAATGGTACAACCTTCATCAACTGCCACAGAACCTCTGATCTGCAGTGAGGCACTGAACACATATACAAATCAGTGACCCACATTATCATTCCCAGGAATTGTGTTGCTAGTACTAAGCTGTCTTTGCCATGGAGTGTATATCTGAAATCATAGCCTGATTCATTATTACCATCAATCAAACAAATAACACTTACATTTCTCTGTTATATATGTCAAACATGACAATATTCTGACTATGGAAAACTAACACTTATAAAATTGTTGTTGATAGCTTGATGCTAAATATATTTGACAGGTGATATCCAGTATCCAGTGTCCAGACTTGTACTTGCTTATCATGAGTGCCTATGACAATGTGTGTGTTGCCACCTTTATGGATATCAAGGACAATGTGCATGATTTCATGACTATTTCCTATCCATCTAGTACAGATTTCATCAAAATGTAATCCCAAGCTTTGGTATAGCAGTATGAAGGAGCCAAGTCCTGTGCTGCAACACAATGCCTCCTAAACATCATCCTTATGAGTGATCCATACCATGCATGTGATGGGATCACAGGAATGTTGCATTTGGATAGGTTTTGACAGTTTGTGTTGATATTGCAGGTCCCATATCCTAAGTTCATTGAAACCTTCTTTCTAGATGAGCATTGTAAACCTGATTCTTAGGTTAAATACTGACCACCACTTGCCAACAAGCTGCTGTTGCACAACACTGTCAAGCAAAGGATGGCATCTTGATGACCCTGCATGCAGCATTCAAGTCTGTAAGATGAAGACAAAGATGAGGCATGCAGAAACTTTGTAATAATATAATGTTGAGTCTCTGAGTATAGCAACATATTTAAGTTGTTCATCTTATTGTCCCAGTTACCATGCCAATAATTAGCATTTTAGGTGTTGTTAAAACAATAATCATGTTCTGTTATCTTCATGACTAACAATATCACCTCCATATTTAGTACATTGCCTTGCTACCATTGTTGTTACTAATTAGCCTTTTAGCCTTATTTATTATCTTTGTGCTAACAATTAGTTTGCTTTTGTTGGTCT
>JBBPQI010000159.1:0-10883 GCA_038092445.1 Gyrodon tennesseensis | reverse complement strand
CCAGCATACTGTGGTGGTAGAGAGGGGTTGGTTGACCACATTGGTAAGAGCCTTGGTCACCTGGACAGCATTTTCTACCTTTCCAGATGAGATAAGACAGATGGTATGACAAAGATTGGTAGGAGAAAGCTTGAATGGGTGACCTTCAACAGACTTCTGAAGCTCAGAATGCTCTTTGAAGTGGAGCCTGGATATGGTAGAGGCATGGAGACCAGTGGTGGCAGCAATAGAATGAGCTGACTGGCCAGCATCAAGCATAAAAAGAATGGTGTTTTTTTGAGTAAAAGAAATAGATCTCATGATGATGTGGTTGGAAATAAAGAAGTGGCTGAACTATTTCAAACTCTGACATAATATTTATATGTGTACCTTTGTTTGTATGACCAAACATTGCCACTTATGATGGTATTTCAACAAGATTCCACATTCTCTACCAATAGGTGCAAAACTATTGCAATGATATTGCTGTTTTGAAATAAACATACCTCCACAGCCTCTGAGCCAAATCACATGATCCAGAGGCCAGATTGTAGCCAGGAGTGTGTACTTTGTTTGTCCCCACCAAATCTAAGCGGAATTCCCACGGGTGTTTGTGGTGCGCTGCACGCACCACATTAGGGTTAGACATTGCAATAGTTTTGGAGATCACTATATAAAACAGTCAAAGAAACCAGAATCTAGGAGAGCTGGAAATGTGGGCATATCAAAGGAAATGAGTGTTACAGAGGGAGTAAGGGAATGGGGATCTGAGAGAGTGGACACATTGAGGTGGATCTCCTTGAGTGCATGGGTGGATTCAATACAACCTTTAGTCCAGTTTGGTTTCTGGAGTTGTCATAGTTGCTTGACCTTTAGCTGCACATGAAGTAGACTTGGGATAATCTTTTGCCATATGTCCTACAAGACCACAGAACATGCAGAGCTTCAAGTCAAAGCAGCATTTATGCTCAGCAGAGGTAAGTTTACCATCCTTTTCAAGCTTGAAGGATAGATTAGAGATAGTGGGGACAGGAGCAGAGGAGGTTGATTTTCCCTTGAACTTGCAAGAGTCCTTGGGGGTGCTGAAGTTGGTAGATGGTGTGGAGGACTTTCCAGAGGACAATTGTTGGGGTTTGGAGATAAACATCATTGTCACTTTAGCTTGTCAGTCTACCTCGGATTTGCATTTCCAATAACATGTGTCAACAGATTGCATGAGGGTTCACATTTCTGTGAATATGGTAGGTTTTCTGACATGGAAGACCTTATCCTTGATGTGGTTAGGAAGTCCATTATAGAAGTGGTGCCGGAGGGCACTTTCTTCATAATTTTGGAGTTGCAAAGCCAAGTGGTTAAACTCAACAATGTACTTGTTGACTTGTTGACTATCCTTCATTATGAGGTGATCAAGCTGGTGCTTTGCATCTCCAACAGAGTTATATGGGCCAAAGATGCTTTGTAGTTCCAGAACAAAGTCTCAGTAACTATTTATCCATAGCAGTTGAAGTTCTGAATTTTCTAACTTCAGAAGGTCCAGTTTGAACCATTCTAGAGCCATGCCCTTAAGATAGAACTGGAAAAATACTACCTTAGCATGTCTGGTACTAAAGGCATGGGGGCAATCTTGGAAATTGAGCTCACACTGGACTAGGAAAGCCCAGAGCTTGTGAGGCTCAGTGTCATCGAACATGTTCAGTTCTTGGACTTTCGTTTATTGGATTGATTCTAAGAGAGATCTGCATGAGACACGCACAAGACCCTGGAGTGCAGATGCTAGAGCATTAACTGCTCCACAGGGAAGTTCTTCATTGTTGGAGTCCACAGGATCAAGATCCAGTAGCTCATCATCTCCAGACAAGCCTAAATCATTATCTGGGGGACTTTCAGGGGAACCTCCTGGACCACAGAAGGGGTCTATGGGTCCTTTGGTTTGGTCTTTGTCTGGAAGCCTAATGATTTGAGAAGAGGAAGTAAGGGTGGAGTCATCCAGAGGCAATGGAATGTTCTTAGGGTACTAGGTTCACAGGCTGAAAAGCCCATGAATCTAGGAATAGCCGGAGGGCTGCCATGGTGACTAGTGAAAATGCTAAGGGCACCCAGAATGGTGGTAGAGATGAAGGGCACAGCTTCCATCTCATGCCATTTCTGAGTGCATGTTTTGATAAAGGCCTTGGTGGTCATAGGGATGGATTTAGTGAACTCTAAGCAAGTACAAGTTCAAATATACTGTTAAGTCCAGTTCAACTCTGGATAGTTCTGGAGAAAGTCCAGAGTATAGGGTAAGATGGAAGGAATAGAGCTTTGGCTTCAACATATATGTTGTGCCCTTGCTTGAGTCCTTCTAGTCCTTATTCACAAAGCACAGAGTCAGAGTGATCAGAGTGATTAGAGTTTGTCTGGTAAGGGATGAGAGGGAGTTGATGACTATAGTTGATATTTGAACTGAGGTTTGTAAATTGTAAGTACAGGGCTTTATATACAGAGTTGGAGTCAGATTAATAATCAGAATTTGTAAGTAGAATGTATCTGGTAAAGGAGGAAGCTGGAGCTATGCTTCTAAGTGAAGCATAGAATCAGAGAAGTCTAAGGAGCAGAACTAATACGTAAAGAGAAACAAGGAGGAATGTAACTAGAACGGAGAATGAGAAAGTCTAAGAGAACTCCAAGCCTCTGGATAGCATTTCCTTTGAGAAATGCTCTGGAGTTTGTGAGTAAGAGACAAAGGTGGTACTGGAGTACTGGAGTTTGACTTAGTGGTGATTTGGGATATGACACATACCTTTAAAACACATTCCAGCTGCCCAGCAATCTTTTACTTGTTATCAGTTAGCTCAAACTGATGCAGTCTTAGCTTGCACTTCTGGATAACAAGGTCAATTGCATTGTGATAACAGAGTGCATATTTGAGCATATCAAATGTTGAATTCCAGTGGGTAACAACATCTCTAGGCATTTCAGTAATTTTCATGTCCTGCTACTTCAAGATCTTGTGCCAGATGGAATGAACTTGTATTGTTGAGCATGCAATCTTACACACCAGTTTGTGAAGCTCATTGTAATCTTAGCATTAATAGTAAGTTTTATTTTTTTCTTGCTCACCTTGACCAGTACTAACTTCACTGATTGTACTTTTTTCTCTTGTTCTAGCCTCTCTTTTTTATCCATTTTCTCAGTCTCATCAACCAAGCCATCACTGTTGTCAGTCACCTTAGTTGTCTCTCCATCACTCTCATCTCCAACTGCTGCCTCTTCATCTTCATTAAGTTCTTTCTGCAGTTCTATCAATGTGTTGTCCTCACTAATACCCTTTTTAGTGTCAAACTATCATATCAATGACTTTGCAACAAGGTTTATTATATGCAAAATACACCAGGTATGATTTGCTATCCCAGTAAACTCAGATACAAGTTCACTCAACTGGTCAATCATGACATCATTGTTCAACACATTGTTACACATCACTGCAAGGATCTGCATATCTTGTCAGCCCACAGTAAGTCACCCAATTACATGGAACAAGTAACAACCTTATTCATTAATCCAAACTTCTCTAGCATTTTTGCAAACATATTTGCCAGTTCCATACTGGTATGTATCTATCACCTTGTTGTCAATAAAAGTATATTCTTGGAATAGATTAGTATTACCCTTGCAACCTCAATCATATCTAATGGCATTGATAATGGTTTTTCCTTTAGCTTAAAATGGATTGCAAATGTGACAAACACATGATGGTTTGGTAAAGTCCATGAATCTGTAGTGAAACTCAGTTTGCCTGTATATTCCTGGTAGGTTTTTCAGTATTTGTCATTGCATGTTAAATCAAGTTTCACTAGCCTGCAATATTTGAGTGATCCACTTTCAAGTATGGGCAAATACAAGACAAATGTCACACAATACTGTGACACTGCAAGATAAATGGTATTCTGGCTGTTTTATTTTCATTAGGCATTGAAACCCTCAATTCTCAATGATTGCAAATGGTTGCAGGTTTTTCATGACCCAATGCACTATCTTGGCCCTGTGTGAGCCAGCATTATACAGGTTTGGTCCTATTTGCATTCATTACACATCTCATCTTGTATTGCATATATTGCCTGTTCAAGTACACAGCCTTCCCATTGCCTTTTCTCCTAAATGCTTTAGTAATGGACCTATATTGGACATACCATTTAATGGCCTTGATATATGCTTCTTTAGCATTGGTGGTGTTATCTGCAGCTGACAGCACATTGGGACCCCAGCTACAGCATGCCTTGATATGCTTTCATAGATTACTTGTCAAGCAGGCATCCTTTGTGTCCAGAAACTGATGAATTGTGGTCTTATAGTCAAGTGTCAAACACTTGAGCTCATGTGCACAATGACCATTAACAGCTATAATCTGCAGTGTCTCCTTAAAGAAAGCATACATGAATCAAGCCCTTTTTTTTTCAGATGTTATATAAGTATATTAATTAGTGATTTCCTTCTCAAAAGCCATAGCATACCCAATTTGTTCTCATAGCTTATAGACTTGCCCTCTGGGGATGACTCATCTATGAAATGATTTCTCCACTCTCTGTTCTATCTTATCTTATTATATCACTTCAGATGCTATAGATAATGGACTATAAATGATCTTATCTCAGATAGTATATAGAACTTGCTAGAATCTTCCATTGATTACCTAATCAATTAGTAAGTGTTTTACAATATTCTATCACATTCCATACCTGCCCTTAAGGCATGGTCTATGCACCAATAGCTAGAGTATATAAGTAGCCACCTCTCTCTTGTATTTGCTAGCTTTGGAATTTCTTTTTTCTTCTCTTGTTCTGCTCTCTTTGAGCACCTTGAGGATATTGAGGCAAGTATCTAACATAATTCCAAAGCTATCCTTGGTGCTAGGCTCTTTACCTCCCATCACCCTTTACTAGTTGCCTTATTCGATGAGGTCAACATTAAACACTCAACCCTTAGCCTTACTTTGCTCTTGCCTTCAAGTACATACTTAATGTCTTGTTGTTTTCCCTCATCCCTCCTCTGTCCAAGTTGCTGGTTGTTTAACCACTGTATATGTAATTCCAGCCCATTGTTGAGTGGTAGTAGCAGTCACATTACAAAATAACATTTTACTTATTTAAACTTATTCAGCTTTGTTCATACTTGTTCAGTGGAAATAAGGTCAAAATAAGCATAAATTCCACTAAATAAAATAAGTTACAAACAAGTCCACTTTATTTCATGTTTATTTTACTTGTGTTCAACTTACAGCTGTTTTCATAAGTATATGGAAAATGGATTTTTAAAAGTCACACTTCAGAAACAGCTGGGCAAAGACTCTGGGTGCAGCTGGCAGATATGTGTGTTGCAGCATCATTCTAGTTCATAACTTCCAAGTCTTTTCCATAACTAAGATGACTGAGAAATCTCAAGCTAGCAGTCAACCCTCAGAGAGATATTCCTTTGCTATAGCCTCACCATCTACTCAAAGCTCAAACAGCTCACTGCCAAGGGCAAGACTTTTACCAAATGTGAAGAAAAATCTGTCAAGATGAAGGAATTGCTCTTTGTACTTGAGGAAAACAACTATCTTGAATTCTTGGAAGCCATTTTTGAGAAGCATGAGAAAAAACAGTACAAGATCTTTTACAAGCAATATTTCTTATTCAAGTTCATTGCTCTGAAGGCAAAGGGATATAATGCTTTTTTTTTCTCTGCTTCCTCATCTTATAAGAGTTATATTTAGCCAACATGTCAGTGATGCAATGGATATGGATAATAAGCTGGACTATAAGAACATGGTGCAAAAGATTGTTGATGCCAGTAACCCTTCTAGTGTAACAAAAATTCTCATGGACATAAAAAGCATTGAGAAACTGCCATTGCATCAAGCTGGTAATAAAAACTCTGAGAATGAAGACTTGAACATCTCAGACAATCCCTAGGTTTTCTTTCTCTTTTTTTTTCTGGTCAGACAAGTTTCTAATGTGTTTGACAAGGCCCTGTCATCTAAAACAGCTTCAGACCTGGACATGCATCTTGCTCAATGGCACATAAAGCTTACCAAAGTCTACAAGAATGAGTACAATAAAGGTCTCATGTATGTTGAACCATCAGATACAATGCAGCTTACTCTGGCCATGGTGCTTGACTGGACTTGAGTGTTACGACTGGCCCGGGTAGGGACGGTCGTAGCCTCTTGGAAGGATCAGGTAGGGGAACTATCAAGATGCAGACCTAGGGGGACTCCTACTAGGTTTGAAGGATCTAGCGGTTGCTAGTTGGTGTCGTCAACGTTGATGACACGGAGGTTCAAGGATAGGCCAACAGAGGTTGCCTAGAGGTTCAGAGACGAGTGTTCACTCAAGAGTAGAATGGAGACTTGGAGGAGACGAAGCACAATGAGATTGTGGAAGTTAAGAGGAAGTCTAACTTGGGTTACAAGGTAGACGACTCGAGGTTTATATACATAAGGGAAAATGAAGATGACCAAGCGATGGAATGTAGTAGAAAGGAAAGGAACGCTTGGTCAGCGAATGGGCACAGGGTGCATTAGAACATTATGGAAAACGATGGAACCAAAGAGAAGTTCATAGAAAGATGAAGAATAACTGCGCCAACCTATAGGGTAAGAGGCGGGACACGTAGAGAGGTTGGTAGTCGTAGCATGCATAGTAAGCGAAGAAAGAAATGAATAGGGGCTAAGACGAGTCATAACATTGAGCCTTGGTACATATTTCTCAAAAAGTCACTGTCCAAAAAATCTAATCAGTCTATAGGAAGAAGAGCAGGCAACATTGAACATGCCACCCAACATACCATTATTTGACATGGTCAACAAAGCACTGTTTTTGCATTCAGCATGCAAGGCACAGAGCCATTCACAGCTTCCACTATCTTTAAACCCAGCACCTAATGTCAATTCACTTACATCTGTCCTCCCACTTCAGACATTGGCCAATTCTGGCCTATTTCCTTGTATTCTGCCCACTCAAGCACCATCAACACCTGGCCATCATGTAATAGAAAGAACCACCTTGCCTCCACTTTCATCACCCTCCCAGCTCTCACGGTTCCTCAAGTATGCTGAAACAGATCTTGATATCACTGACACCGCCATATATGAGAAAAAACTTCTGGTGCAGCATATTTATTCTAATATCTTTGGCAATATTGATAATAAGATACTTTTGAGAATTAGAATTCTAACTGGTGATATAATTTGTCTAGAGGTTATACTGTGTAATGAAATGGTCCTAACACAAAGTAAAATCACAGCAATACTAATCAAAGCCTAACAGGCCAATTGAAGCTGGCAATTGCTGCTTCACTGAAGAAAAAGTTTGCTTATGAGAAGAAGTATCATGACAGTGGTGGTTGTCACTTCATAGGACCTCTGATGAAACCCAGTGACAATGATGCATCAAAAGATCATAATCTTTGATACCAGTCTATAGACCATGGTGTCTGGCTTCCCATTTTAAAGAAATATATTGTTTGTGAGAATGCAGAGGAGAATCCTGCCAATAGTTTTTTCATGAACTAGAATATCTGTCATTTGCATAGCTTCATTATACCAGTCATATCAATTGTGTCACTCATTCAAAGTCAGTTCCATGTCCATTTAGTTTGCTACATGATAACAATTACAAAAGTGTCATTTATACTACACAATGTAATCCGACACTCTAAAAAAACCCTCCACCTTGTCTGGTGTGATACTCTGGCATGTGTGAGCAATTGTAGTCATTGAAAAGTCATCAGAGTGGCAGTGGAAGAATGCCTTGATTGTGGAGAAAGCTTGCTCAATTGGATTATAGTTGGGAAAGTAGGAAGGAAGGAAAATGAGCTTGTGAACTGTAGGTAGTGAGTATAGACAACAAATAAGTGGACATAGATGTAATGACATACAATGCATGTCTTCAATAAAAATGCAGACCTTCTCGATCTGGCAAATGTGGCAATTGTCCATTATAATGATGCTGTAGGAATTGGGGTATGATTTGGTGAAAGGCATCTGTGCAAAAATGAGTTGATAAAAACCATTTAGCATGATAAAAGACATATCACACATTCATGCAAAAATTTCAAAAAGTGCTGGCCATCAACCAGGCCATCAACAATGTTATATGCAATAATTCCATCAAAAGTGATAGTTGTTATGGTTTTGAAGGACCCTACCACTTTTTCCCTTCCTGCTCCTACTTCTGCTATAGCCAATTCCCTCTGAAGCCTGTTACAAATGAACAATCCCATTCCCAGTTCCCTTTGGGACAAGTTCCTGCACACTAAGCATACCCAAGACTTGGACTACTTCTAGTTATGTCATCCTTTCCTTTTTCTTATGTTTACCTTTCCATGAGCATGCCATTGATTTCTCACAAACATGCTGTTGATTCTCTCATGGACAATACTCCTTGGCTATTTTCTCTCACACACAGTCTCATGATCCTATTCTTCCCATCTGATATTGCCTATTCCTACTTAGTCCAACCTGGTTCTTTCCATTTATTTTTGAGAGATAGGTTACCTATTTAGGTGTATTACTTTATTTATACTAGCCTACCCTAAAGTGGCTAGCTTCCATTGTAACTTAACCTTGATCTACACAATCTACCTGTGCATATCATTCACTTCCTAATTTCCTGTTGAGATCCATTTCCATTAGCAGGACCTTATCCTCCCCTCATATCTCTGCTATCTTAGGCTTGGCTGAGCCCAACCACCTTGAAGCCTTGTTCATATAATTGGTATCTCATTGACCCTTTGTACCAGTGTTATAGTGTTAGGACAACCATCTTCTCTATGGTCTAGTACTCCTGGACTATTGGTTGTCCTTGTAGACAGCATATTATTGCCAATATCTTTTCTAGGGTAGTTATCCCCACAATCTAGGAAGGTGTTGTCTTTGGCCTACAATTGTTGCTTGAAGCTGTGTAGCCACACACTTGTCCTTCAAGGCATAGAAGGTTTACACTTACACACCTGCTCAACGTCACACCTGGTGAATCCTTTTGGATACAGGGAGTATGGAAGGCATAGCAACATTCACAGCAGAGTATCTGAACTTCCACTGAACTGGTTGTCCATTGGATAGAGCAAACTTCCTCTGCTCTAGGAAACCATTAATGGGTAATAAAGGACCAACAAACCCCTACTTAGGTCGCTGTTGGACCATGCAGGTACAGCACACCATTGTTACTGACAAGTGTCATAACAATAGTGGGAAGGATAGAGAATCTGGCATCATGGACAAAGCATTTCCTGATGTGGTAACAAAGTTCTTTTGTTGACCACCCATGTTGATAAGCAGATGTTTGTTTGTCCTTGGCTACTTCATCAATGAAAACTAGCATATTTGGGCTGGGCACCTCCATAGCAATGTGATTCATGTATAATGCATGTATCTCTTTATTCTGCTCTGCAATGAAAGAGGAGACTATCTTTCAGGTAATAGCAAGATATTGGAGAATTTAAGGAAGGGTGGAGAGAGTGGCATATTTGCAGTGCTTAGTCCAAAGCTCATGTTGAAGCTCATCAAGATAGATTGCACCGTGATACTAAATGACATTGGATATAAAATCAACATCTGCAGAGCTGAGGATATGTGGGTGCCCAGTAAGACAAGAATATCTACAAGAATTAGTAACAGTGCCATATTTCAAGTACAATGAGAGGGTTTTGTATACAAGTGACTTTCTAATGTCTAGTATGCAATAGATGTCTTTGACACTGTGGTTTTCATTATAGAGAAGTGAAATGTGGGCTTTGATATTGTCAGATACAATTCAGTGGTGACCAGGCATGTGGATGGTAGCAACAAGCCATGCTTACTTCAGCCAGCTATCAGCCCACTCAGCTGCACCCAGAGTCTTTGCCCAGCCATCTCTAAAGTACAACTTTTGAAAATCTGTTTTCCACATACTTATGAAAACAGCTGTAACTGACTTGTATTTATCAGAAGTATAGTTAAACAGTATAGTACAAGTATAGTAAAAATGCATATGTACAAAAGTATAGCCAAAAAGTGTACCAAAAGTGTATCAAAAATGTGCACAGAAGTGTACTATAAGTGTAATCAGAAAGTGTATCAAAAGTGTAGTAAAAATGCGCACAAAAGTGTACTAAAAGTGTAGTAAAAATGCACACAAAAGTGTACCAAAAGTGTAACTAAAAAGTGTAATAAAAATGCTCACAAAAGTGTAGCCAAAAGGTGTACCAAAAGTGTAGTAAAAATGCGCACAAAAGTATAGCAAAAGTGTAGTAAAAAATGCATATAAAGGTGGCAGTGAAAGTGTACCAAAAGTGTAGTAAAGATGTAACAAGAATAATGTAATGACAAAGTGTACCAAAAGTGTAGCAAAAATGTGTACATAAATGAGTGTAGTGACAAAGTGTACCAAAAGTGTACCAAAACTTGAAGTGTAGTTGGGGGGCCCACCTTCTGTATAAGGTCCAGCCAATTGTTTGGTCACGCTTGCCATGGTGCACAAGAGGTGTGACTTTTAGTGTCCATTAAATCATGTTTTAGGCATTTTTGAACTTCATCAAAATTTTCAGGCAGTGGCAGTGTAGAACAAATCCAGCAACACTACACTTTTGTTACACTTTTTTTACTACACTTTTGTTACATGTTTACTACACTTTTGCTATACTTTTTACTACACTCCTGCTGCAATTTTTTACTACACTTTGTGGTTAGCAAGTCTAAAAATGCAAAAAAGTCACAAAGTGTAGCAAAAGTGTGGTAAAAAGTGTAGTAAGAGTGTAGACAAAATGTAGCAAAAAGTGTAGCAAAGGTGTAGTAAACATGTAACAAAAGTGTAGTGTTGCCGGGTTTGTTCTACACTGCCACTGCCCAAAAATTTTAACAAAGTTCAAAAATGCCTAAAACATGATTTAGTGGACACTAAAAATCA
>JBBPQI010000158.1:0-10889 GCA_038092445.1 Gyrodon tennesseensis | reverse complement strand
ATGAATGATCCGCCTTCCATGCTCCTAGCAACGCTAGTTGGTGACAGGGCCTGAGCAGGTGTGATCGTGAACCTTCAGTATTGCTTGAGTTGAAGTGTGGGCTTCAACCATACAACCTAACTGTCCTCCACAAGGTGTGGGTTTGATTACCCCCAAAGGTATCCGCAGTGATATCATTGATATGCAGTCTACAACACCTAACCAGTAAGGCGAGGGATACTGCTGACTGTATAGAAGACAGTCATCCTTGTACCAGAGTTCGGCCTTCTCGCAATGAGCGATCCAAACTATATGGCTCCTAAGCTGTCGATTAGGCCAAGCTGGTGCTAAAGTCTCCTAAGCAGTTGGAGCTGTGATCAGCGAACTCAACGGGATCTACGATTTCCGGAAATGACCAATAGAGAGAGGATGAGGTCCTGTTGATGAGAATGAGTCTCAACAGGGAACCAAGACTGTGGAGATAAACACAGGTAGATTGCGTAGATCTAGGTTAAGGTACAATAGAAGCTGTAAAGCAGCTTATATACAAAACTGACCGCTTGAGGGCCAGTCAGGATAAATATGGTAATATACCTAAATAGGTAACCTGTGTCCCAAGGTAAAGTGGGAGGAATCAGATCGGGCTAAATAGGAATGGGCAATATCGGATAGAAAGGTTAGAATCATGAGGCTATGTGTGAGAGAACATAGCCGAGGAGATTTGTCCGTGAGAGAATCAACAGTGTGTTCATGGGAGATCAACGAATGTGCTCGTGAGAAAATAAACATAAGAAAAAGGAAACATATCACGTGATCAGAAGTAGTCCAAGTCCTGCATACGCTCAGCGTGCAGAAACTTGTCCCAGAGGTTATCCGGGATGGGCTCATCCGTCTGTAGTATGCTCCAGAGGGAATCGGCTGGAGCAGGAATGGGTGCAGGAAGGGAAAGTGGTGGGGTCTTCCAAAACTGTAACAATGACAGCTTCCTAGAGCAGAGGGAAATACTCTATCCAATGGACAGCCAGTTCAATGGAAGTTTCAGATACTCCACTATGAACGTGGTGCAATATCTTCTGTACTCCTAGGTCTCCTCTGAGTTATCCTAGTTGATGACATGGTCTGAGCAGGTGCTCACTTGAACCTTTGGTTTTGATTTGAACATAGTGTGTGGCCACTATCCTTCAAGCTAACTATCTCCAATAAGATGTGAAATTGACTACCTCCGAAAGGTATCAGCAGTGATATAGTTGATATGCTGTCTACAAGGGTTTCTAGCTAACCCAGGGGTGCTGGACCATAGAGATGATGGTTGTCCTTACACCAACAAAATATGAGCCTTCTTGCAATGAGCGATCCTGACTATAGGCTCCAGGAGTGTCAAGTCTTGGCCAAGCCCTGCAAGGTCTTTGAGAGAAGAAGCTCACCCTAAGATCTTGGATCTACGATTCCAAGGAACAATATGGAGAATAAGGTCCTGTTGATAAGAATAGATCTCAATAGGGAATCAAGACTGTGAATGATAGACACAGGTAGATTGTATAGATCAAAGTTAAATATACATCAAAGCTGCGAAGCAGCTTATATATGGAACTAGCTGCTTTAGGGCAGGCTAGTATAAATATAGTAATACACTTAAATAGGCAACCAGTGTCCCAAGGTTAAATGAGAGAACTCAGATTGGGCTAAATAGGAATGGGCAAATACGGATGGGAAGGAATAGGATCATGAGGCTGGATATGAGAGAACACAGCTGAGGAGAGTTGTCCATGAGAGATCAACAGCACATTTGTGGAAGATCAATAAATGTGCTCATGTAAAAGTAAACTAACAAAAAAGAAAGGGATGATATAACTAGAAGTAATCCAAGTCCTCTCAGTGTGCAGGAACTTGTTCCAAAGGGAACTGGGAATTGGGTCATCTGTTTGTAGCATGCTCCAGAGGGTATCGGCTGGAGGGAAAGGGAGTATGGGTAGGGAAAAAGTGGTGAGGTCTTCCAAAACTGTAACAATTGTTAGTAATAGCAAATATCCAAGATCAATCTGACTTGCTTCTCTGGATAGTCAGTTGATTCTGTAAAAAAGCATGGAAATGCTTGCCTGATAATACCATCACTGAACTGCATCATCAGGCCAGAAAGATAGGCCATGTGGAGATCTTCTTTGTGCAGCAATACACTTCAGACAGCATGCATGAGTTCATACTTGCAATAAGTATACATTTCATCTGTCAAAGCCATTCCATAAGTGTTGATATAGATATCTTGAAAGTTATCTGGTAACTATAAGGGTAAAAGCTAATTGTAGAATGTTCCAACAGACTTGGATACCAGTAAGTATACATCATTGAAATGTACACAACATAATGACATGCTCCTGATGTTGGCTTGCCACAGATATATTTAGATTGATTACCAAAGAAAAGATAAATTGACCAGAGTGATGCATCATCAAAGTTTGCAAGCTGTATTGCATCTGACCAAAACATGAGGAATATGACAATATGCTCATATGTATCACCTGCCTCCTTTGGGAGAGAATTGACCTCAGCATGGGCTTTGAGCATTTCAGGAGATATGTAGGCCTTAGAATGGACTCTAAGCATGTGATCATTAGCTAATTTTCAATACTCTTCAAATGGAGTGATATGAAAGATTTTTGAGACCTCATTCCTAAAGACAGATTTGATAATGTCAATTAGTGAGTGATAGATGACACTAACTGACAGCTTGGGAATATCTGGATTATCTTCAGACTCATATTCAATATTCTCTTTGGAAAGTAAAATGGTAACTTTACTCTGCCTCTAGCCATGCTTAGCTCAAAAGGGATTTTCTTCCTTATTAAGGTATTGTTGGATATTCTTCCTCTCTTTGTCATGTGAGAGTGTTGCATGAGCAGCAGGATCAAAAGTGGGATCTTTTATAAAGATCCAGAGATGCTTTAGCTTAGCAATGGATTTCATAGTTGAGCCAGAATACTGCCAACACATGAGTAAGCCAGCTATAGAATTGCTAAATGTTGAAAAAATATTTTTGTGCATAATGTCAACAACTGGATAAAGACCACTGATACAACTTGAAGCATGTCAGGGAAAATCTTGCTCAAGTATTGAAGCATCAACATGCAAGATGATAAAGCTATTCTCATCAGGATTGAGTGTTGGTCATATGGAATATATATGAAAGAGGCTGAAACTGTCCAGCTCAGTTTGGAAGTAAGGAACAGATGGTTGATGAGCACAGGAAGAATTTGAAGTTGATGGAGCAATTGAGATGAGATTAGAGGAAGAAAGAGGGTCTTGATGGACAGCTATTGAGTCACCAGGCAAATAGTCTTTATACTATGCAGGTAGACAGATGGTTTGTCCTGAGCAAGCTGAAATCTGTGGCTCTGACAGTGAGCCACTGATGATGGTGGAGTTAGAGGTTGGCATGGGTATGGGCAATCCATGCAGGTCTAACATTGTGAAGTTGAGACTTGGATGTGAGCCTGAGGGGCCAGCCTGAGCATTGTTCTCAATCTCAAGCTATGTAATGGAAATGAGGGACTGAGTTTTCAATGATTCACTAATAAATGTGCCTCCATTGGTGCTTGATCATCATCAATGCTTTGTACTAACTATTGGAAGTCAGGACTTGGGGTGCATTCAGGATTTGGAATGTGAGTGGGACTCAAAGCATGGTCAGGAATTGGAATGTGTGAAGGAATTGATGGTGATGAGTTTCTATGGCTGTGCTTTTGTTTTTTCTTGCAATAACAATGTTTCTCAAGCTGGTGATGTCTTGAGTAAAGGTCATCAAGTTCAACCTTATGAATGTTGCACTGGGATTTGTGCACACTCAGGGCCTTCATGAGAGTAAATTCCTTGCCACAGAGACAGTATAGGGTGTCATTCATGGCTTGACTGGAGGAGGGGGAATTTAGACACAGCAATAGGGATTGAATCATGCTAAAAACATGATTTTATTGGAGAATAGTGTATTTACATTGAGATCTGTATAGATAGAAGGATATATACCTGCCAAAAATGCTCAAAATTAGTTCTTAAATGTTGTTGAAAGACTTGACTTACTTGTTATTGTGGAGAACGACAATGTTGGAGATTAGTAGAGTGCAGTGATAAGCTCAGGAGCAATGAGTCCTGACAATTTGGGAATGCATTAGATAAGCATTCCCATGACTAAATTGAGACACAACCACTAGTGGAAGCTAATTGCTTAGCATCCAACCACTTCAAGTCATGGCAAGATGTGCCTGATTGCTTACCAGTTCTGATGATGACTCATCATCATCTGGATCTGAATCTCTAAGGACTCAACATGCTGCAAAACATATTAGAAAGAAAGCTGCTGGCACTCAAAAATGCCAGGAACATAAGTCATGCAAGTAAGTGAAATGTAATCCACTTGGAGTCTACTGATTTACAAGATATAGGAGTCCTCTGAGTGATTTATATGCTGGATATGATACAGATAGCTCTGACTCTGATTCCAAGGACTTTGTCATATCCCAGAAATCTATCAAGTTACCTCCAATACTTCTGACCCCAACTTCATGTAGATAATACAAACTCCAGACTCATCTCAACCCAGATGCACTTCCAGACTTCTGGACTTGCTCATACTTAGCTCTTTCTCCATTCTAGTTATGTTCCTCCTTGTTTCTCTTTATGTGTTAGTCCCACTCCTTAGACTTCTCTAATCCTATGCTTCACTTAGGAGCATAGCTCCGGCTTCCTTCTTTATCAAATACATTCTACTTACGAATTTCAATTATTAATCCAACTCCAACTCCATATATAAAGCCCTGTACTTACAATGTACAAGTCTCAGTTCAAATATCAACTATAGTCATCAACTCTCTCATCTCTCACTAGGCAAACTCTGATCACTCTGACCACTCCAACCTTGTGCTCCATAAATAAGGGCTAGAGGAACTCAAGCAAGGGTGCAACATATATGTTGAAGCCAAAGCCTATTCCTTTTCATCTTACCCTACACTCCAGACTTCCTCCAGAACTACCCAGAGTTGAACTGGACTTAACAGTATATTTGAACTTGTACTTGCTTAGAGTTCACTAAACCTGTCCATATGACCACCAAGGCCTTTATCAAGACATGCGCCCAGAAACAGTGTGAAATGGAAGCTGCACCCTCCATCTCAACTGCCATTCTGGGTGCCCTCAGTATTTTCACCAGTTACTGTGGTGGCCCTCTGACTATTTCTAGATTCATGGACTTTTTGACCCATGGACCCAGCATCCCTGAGAACATCCTGTTGCCTCTGGGTGACTCCATCCCTACATCCTCTTCTTAAATCATCAAGCTTCTGGATGAGGACCAAACTGAAGGACCTGCGGACCCCTTTTGTGGTCCCAGAGATTCCCCTGGAAGTCTCCCAGGTGACGATCCAGGCTTATCTGGAGATGATGAGCTACCAGATCTTGATCCTATGGACTCCAACAATGAGGAACTTACCCATGGAGCAGTTAATGCTCTAGTATCCGCACTCTGGGGTCTTGCATGTGTTTCACGCAGATCTCCCTTAGAATTAACTTAGCGAACGAAGGTCTGAGAACCAGACACATCCGATGAGACTGAGCCTTGCAAGCTCTGGGCTTTCCTAGTCCAGTGCAAGCTCAATTTCCAAGATCACTCACATGCTTTTAGCACCAAACATGCTAAAGTAGTATTCTCCCAGTTCTACCTTAAGGGCATGGCTCTAAAATGGTTTGAACTGGACCTTCTGGAGTTAGGAAATCTGGATCTCTGGCCACTATGGATGAATAGTTACCAGGACTTTGTCCTGGAACTGCAGACTGTCTTTGATCCACATGACCCCATTGAAGATGCAGAACACCAGCTTGATTACCTTACCATAAAGGATGGTCAACGAGTCAATAAGTACATTGTCAAGTTTAATCGCTTGGCTTTGCAACTCCAAGGTTATGGAGAAGGTGTCCTCTGACACTACTTCTACAACAGACTTCCCAACTGCATCAAGGATGAGGTTTCCCATGTCAGAAAACCTACCACACTCATGGAAATGTGAACCCTCACGCAGTCTATTGATGTGCACTATTGGGAACACAAATCTGAGGTAGACCAACAAGCTAAAGTAACAATGACGTCTACTCCTGTTATGACTGGCCTGGGTAGGGATGGTCATAGCCTCTTAGAGGTTCAAGAACAGGGCAGCAAACAGCTACCTGGACAAGGGGGGCCTAGGGGGTGTCTGCTAGGTTCAAGGTCTCGTAAGAGCAAGTCAATGTCATCTACATAGATGACATGGAGATTCAAGGGTTAGGCCAACAAGGTTGCCTAGAGGTTCAGAGACGAGCATTCACTCAAGAGTAGAACGAAGACTTGGAGAAAACACAATAGAATTGTGGAAGTAAAGAGGAAGTCTAACTTAGGTTACAAGGTAGATGACAGAAGGTTTATATATGTAGTGGGAAATGAAGATGACCAAGCGGTGGAATGCAATGGAAGGTAGAAGAACACTTGGTCAGTAAATGGGCAGAGAGTTGCAATAGAACACCATGGAAGGCGATGGAACCAAGAAGGGACTAATAGAACGAGGAAGAATAACTGTACCAACCAGTAGGGTAAAAGGTGGGTTGCATAGAGAGGATGGTGAGCATAGGGAATGGATGATCTACAGAGAAGAAAAGATAGGGGTCCTTAACCAGTCGTAACAACTCCCAAACTCCAACAATTGTCCTTTGGAAAGTTCTCCGCTCTGTCTACCAACTCTGGTACCTCCAAGGACTCTCACGAGTCCAAGGGGAAATCAACCACCTCTGCTTTCATCTCTGCTACCCCCGACCTATCCTCCAAGCTTGGAAAGGATGGTAAACTTACCTCTGCCAAGTATAAATGCTACTTCGACTTGAAGCTCTGCATGTTCTGCGGTTTTGCAGGACATATGGCGAAAGACTGTCTTAAATCTACCTTGTGTGCAGCTAAGGGTTGAGCAACTACGATAACTCCAGAAACCAAACCAAAGGCTTTCTCAGAAGCAAAAAAAATAGAGTGTGACCTTCCGAGCTCTGCATGGACCAAAGATTGCATTGAATCTGCCTGTGCACCCAAGAAGATCTGCCTCAACGTGTCTGCTCTCTCAGATCTCCATTCCCTTACTCCCTCTGTAACACTCATTTCTTTTGATATGCCCGCATTTCTGGCTCTCCTAGATTCTGGTTCCTCCAACTGTTTTATAGATTCAGTTTTTGTTAATAAAAATAACATTCCAATGTATCCAATTCCTCAACTCTTCCTCTGTTTGTTTGACAGAACCTCCAACTCCTGTATCTCTGAAGCCGCCCAACTCTCTATTCATTTCCATCTGGCAATATCACTCCATTCATGTTCTATGTGACCCAGTTGGATTCTTCTTGCTTCATTGTTCTAGGACATAACTGGCTCACCCACTTCAATCCATTGATTGATTGGGTTACGAGCAGTATCTCATTCTGAATGTCCAAGCAGAGCTTGCCAACTCCCCCGACATCAACTCCACAGCCTCCAGAATTCATTCCTCTGACTAACCCTGTTTCTGATATGCTGTGATTCTCCAATCATAAGGCCCTACCCATTGCTCTCGTCAGTGCTGCTGCCTTCACACTGGCGTGTAGACTTGAGGGCTCTGTGCCTTTCAGCCTCCAACTCTGCCCTGAGGACTCTCACCTCTGGGTCCCCTTTACCTCTCCCAATCCGATTGATCTTTCTAGAGTTCCCTCCAACTACCATGACTTTCCAGATGTCTTTAGCAAGGCAAAAGCCTCCCAGCTTGCTCCATATCGCAAGCACGACCTAAAGATCGACCTGGAGGAAGGTACTTACTCCCCCTTGGGTACCACTTACTCCCTTTCACCCTTCGAGCTTGAATCTCTCCAAGCATTCCTTGATGAACACCTAGCAATGGATTTCATTTGCCCCTTCTTCTCCACCCATGCCGCTCCAGTCCTCTTCATCTGCAAGAAGGATGATTTCCTCCATCTTTGTGTTGACTTTCAAGGACTAAACAAGATCACAAAGAAGAACTGTTATCCACTTTCCCACATCTCCAACCTCCTAGACTCTCTGAGTCACGCCAAAATCTACTCCAAGATTGACCTCTGCCATGCCTACCATCTTATTCGGATTGCTTTTGGAGATGATTGAAAGACCATATTTTGAATGCACTATGGCTCATATGAGTGGCTAGTAATGCCCTTCGGACTCACCAATGCCCCTGCGGCATTTCAACAGTTTGTCAACACCATCTTTGCTGATCTTCTAGACATCTGCATGATTATCTACTTGGATGACATCCTTATATTCTCTAGTGACATGACCTCTCACAAAGAGCATGTCTGAGAGGTCCTCCGTAGACTCTGCAAGCACAGTCTTTACGCAAAACCGGAAAAATGCGAATTCCACACCGATTCCACAGAGTATCTCGGTTACCTCCTGTCGCCCTCCAGACTTACTATGTCCTTGGAGAAGGTCGATGCTATCCAGGAGTGGCTGGAACCCCACAAAGTAAAGGATGTTCAATCATTCCTTGGATTCACCAACTTCTACCACCAGTTTATTGCCAATTACTCTAACATTGTCACTCCCCTTACCCGATTAATCCAGAAGAACACCCCCTGGAACTTCTCCAACAACTGTCACTCTGCCTTCTGGAAGCTCAAGGAAGCCTTTACTACCACTCCAATCCTCACCCACTGGATGCCTGATGTACCTATTATCGTTGAGACCAATGCCTCTGACTATGCGATCACCGGAATTCTTTCCATCCGCTGCCCAGATGAAGAAATCTGCCTGGTCGCTTTCTACTCCTGGACACTTACTGTACCAGAACTTAACTACAATACTCACAATAAGGAGCTTTTTGCCATCCATGAGGCATTCTGCTCCTGGCGACACTACCTTGAAGGCTCTGCAACTCCGGTTGACATAGTTACCGACCACAAGAACCTGGAGTACTTCTCTATCTCCAAACTCCTGACCTGGCGTCAAGCCCGCTGGTCAGAGTTCCTCTCCCAGTTCAACATGGTCATCTGTTTCCATCCAGGAAGACTCGAAGCTAAGTCCAATGCCCTCACTCGACGTTGGGACATCTATCCCAAAGAGGGGGATAAGGACTATGCTCAAGTCAATTCCCACAGTTTCTGCTCTGTTTTCACCCAGGAACAGCTCACTTCGTCCCTATGAGTGACTATCCTTGCCTCCTCCGTACTCTGTGCTAGCTCCCTGCTCGATGTAGAGCAACTCCACTTCAATATCCTAGCTGTGCTTCCCTCTGACCCTATAGCCTCCATTCACCTCACTACTCCTGAAGCAAGATGGTCAGTAGACTCTGATGGCTTCTTATGCCTAGATAATCAGATCTATGTATCTCATGCTAAGGACCTCCAGCTCCGAGTACTCCATTTACAAGCATGACCATCCCCTCTCTGGACATTTTGGCCAAAATTGCACCCTAGAATTGATTAGATGTGAATATACCTGGCCCAGAATTTGAACATTCATTAAGGAGTATGTATCCTCCTGCACTTCCTGTGCTTGTGCCAAAGTCCCTAGACACAAATCCTATGGATTACTCAAATGACTTCCCATTCTGGAGAAACCATGGAACTCCATTTCCATGGACCTCATTGAATAGCTCCCCTCCTCCAGCTATACCGCTATCCTTGTCCTCGTCGACCATCTATCAAAACAATGCATTTTTATTTCGACACACAACACTATCACCTCGCTGGAGTTAGCAAAGCTATTCCTACTCCATGTCTTTTTGAAGCACAGAGTTCCCTCCCACATCACCTCTGACAGAGGTTCAGAGTTCATGTCCCATTTCTTTCACTCTCTAGGAAAAGCCCTGGACATCCACCTTCACTTTATCTCCGGCTATCACCCCAAGGGAGACGGACAGACCAAATGCATGAACCAAATGTTGGAGCAATACCTCTGGATTTACTGCAATTACCAGCAGGACAATTGGTCCAAACTCCTGCCTTTGGTAGAGTTCTTCTATAACAACTTCCTGAGTGCAACCACTGGAGTCTCACCCTTCTTTGCCAATAAAAGGTATCATCCTAATATCATCATTCACGCTGAGCGAAATCTTACCTCTGTGCATACTCATGAGTATTCCATTGACCTTGATGAATTGCACCAGTTCCTCCATATGGAGATGGCACATGCACAAGAATGATATCAAGGACCTGCTGATGCTAGACAAACTCTGGCACCAGACTTCAAGACCAGTGACCAGGTTTTTGTCAAAGCTAAGTATTTCCAATCAACAAGATCATCCAAGAAACTCTTTGAGAAGAGTCTTGGACTCTACACTATCATTGCCCAAGTCGGCACTCTTTTCTTCACTCTCCAACTCTTCAATTCCCTGAAATCTATCCATCCAGTATTCCACATTTTGCAGCTAGAACCTGCAGTCTCCAATTCTATTCCTAATAGAACCCAGTCTCTGCCTTTCCCGGTCAAGGTAGACAGAGAACTGGAGTTTGAGATATCAGAGATCCTCAACTCCAAAATCAATAAGCATTGTTGTCATTGCCAGTTACTCTACCTAGTCAGATGGCTAGACTACGAGGGAACTGACAATGAGATCTCTTGGTTGTTAGCTATGGAACTCGAACATGCATTAGATTTGGTCCAAAGTTTTCACACATAGTACCCGACCAAGCCTGGTCCTCTTGCAGAATCATAATGAAGAAATTCTATTTACAAGTCCAGTTATAAACAGTACTAACTAATTATTGAGGAGGCGGAGTCCCTGCCTTCCTCGCCTCCTCCACCTCCTCCCTCATCTCCACCACCCCCATCGCCAACTCCACCAACTCCTCCTTGCCCACCTTCACGACTGTTACGACTGACCCGGGTAGGGACGGTCGTAGCCTCTTAG
>JBBPQI010000157.1:0-10894 GCA_038092445.1 Gyrodon tennesseensis | reverse complement strand
TTGATGACGTGGTCTGAGCAGGTGTAATTGTGAACCCTTGGTCTTGCTTTAGGCAAGCATGTGGCTGCGGCTGAACAAGCAACTATCTCAGCGAGATGTGGGATTGACTACTCCCGAGCAGTATCTGTAGTAATATCATTGATATGCAGTCTACAAGGTCCTTCCTATAAGAACCAGGGGTGCTGGACCGTAGAGATGACGGTTGTCATTACACTGACAGAGTTGAGCCTTCTTGCAATAAGCTATCCCAGCTATACCCTCCAATGACGTCAGACGTTGGCCAAGGGCTGAAGCATATGTATAGAAGACGAAGGGCTTCCCAAAGACTAGGATCTATGATTTCTAGGAATGGGCAGACACAGGGTTCTCGGTACCCTGGAATGATGTGGAGGATGAGGTCCTTCTAATGAGAATGGGTCTTAGAAGGGAACTGAGATGTGGAAGATGGATGCAGGTAGATTGCATAGATCTAGGTTAAGTTACAGAAGAAGCTGTGAAGCAGCTTATATATGGAACTGACTGCTTTAAGGCAGGTCAGTATAAATATAGTAGTACATCTAAATAGGCAACCTGTGTTCCCAGGTTAAATGGAAGAGATTGGATTGGACTAAGTAGGAACGGGCAACATCGGATAGAAAGGATAGGATCATGAGGCTATGTATGAGAGAACATAGCCGAGAAGAGTTGTCTGTGAGAGAATTAACGGTGTGTTTGTGGGAGATCAATGAATGTGCTCGTGAGAAAATAAACAATCAAGAAAGGAAGGCATATGTGACCAGAAGTAATCCAGGTCTTGCATATGCTCAGTGTGCAAGAACTCGTTCCAGAGAGAGTCCAGGATGGGATTGTTGGTCTGTAACATACTCCAGAGGGAATCGGCTGGAGCGAGAGTAGGTGCAGGAAGGGAAAAAGTGGTGGGGTCCTTCAAAACCGTAACATCATATGTATTCAGGAAAAAATCAAGATATAAGAGATTTTCAAGTTCATTACTGCAGTCAATGTATTGCTTGATTTGATCATATAGATGGAGATTTCCATTTTTGACATCTAAGATTGCATACTCTACCTAAATTAATTGTCACAATATTAACATTGATTATAAAAAATATAATATACTTACCTCTGGTATTCCTTTCTGTTCTATATCATATTCATTTGTTGTTGTTGATTGTTGAAGCTGTGGGTAGATGCACTGGAGAAGGCTAACTACATATGAGAAATAAATCAGCTTGAAGTTGTGTGATATGTAATGGTCTCTCCATTCCATAAAATAACTAACAATCTCTGGTGCACTGAACTCTTGTTCATGGCTTAATGTATTGATACAACACTGAATCAAGCATCTATTGAGTGTTTGATCATCACTAGTTTGCTTCTCTTGAGAGTGATGGAATGTGAGTGTATGTGCTAAAAGAGCTAACACATTTGAAAAATATTGCTGGATTTTGGCTGTGTAATTTGTGAAATAAAATGTGATATGTTTCGTCTGCACTTCATTTGTAACTAATTTGCCATTGTGGTTAGATCTGAGACAGTCCAATAGAGAAGGAATTCAATTGTTTATCATCTCTACATTTCTTTGTGGTCCCCAATTTCCATCTTCATCAATCCAAGCATTATCTGAGAGTGGGAATGGTGCATGTCTCTTGCAAAGTAAATGTCCTGTTGAGACAGTTTTAATGTAGAATCCTATTAAATTAAATGTGAACATTGCAAATTTACCTTTCATGGATATCACACAACCAGGTCCACATTTATGGATTTGAACTGCTCTTAACAACTTTTTTTGGTTTTCTCTATACAACTTTTCATATAAAGATGACTATGGATCCAATGGTTGAGAATAAAAAACAGCACTGTTTCTTGGAACTATGGATAAAGAGTGTTCATCAAGATCTCCATGATATTCCTGAATATTGACTGTAATGAATTTTGCAATCTTCTGTTAGAATTCCTTGTCTTTTAGTAACATTTTCATTTAATCGGCAGTTGGTACTCCTTTCAACCACAACAAGGTATGAAAATGAAGAGTTCCTCATCTCTAAGCTTCAACTGTTCCAATGTGCACATTGACAACTCCAAATACCCCTTGTTTACAATGAAGTTTAGAACCCTTGTATTTGCTGTAAATTCCAAAGAAAGAGTCAATAATGGCACAAATAATAAAATGGAAGAATTTGGTGGCAGTATAAGGATCCCACACAATATGAATAGAGCATTCTTTTATATTCAGTCCTGTGGTATTATCAAGGTCTATCTCAGCACCAGTAAAGACTTGTACAATAGGATTATGGATATCTGATGGATTGATAGTGATTCAAAGTGATGGTGGTCCCTTCTTGATAGTTATTCTCTAAATAAATGAGCAAATGCACATACATGATTCATCTGTCCCAATAACCTTTGTATGGACAGCAGTAATGTGCTTTTTCAATGCATGAATGACTGGATTTGAATGTGGCTTGTGCTGATCCTCCTCTATGCTCACAGCTTTAAAATCACTAGGCTGTAATAACTGAAATGCTTCTTTATGTTGATGAAATTTAGTTTTCTTCACCTGTATCACCACTAACTGACAAACTTGTCTCTTTTGAATTACTCTGAATACTTGAAACATAAATTGAAAGTCCAGGTGAAAACAATGATCAGCATACTTCATAGCCCATGTGGCATGGGCTTCATATGAAACAGAGACTGAATGTTTGACTTCAAACCCTCCAGTACCATATGGAAACAGCCATGGAAAAGCACCAAGTAAGTAATTTGAATCCTCAGGTTCTTCGATTATAAGCTGTTCTGCTTCATCACATCTTATATACCCTTTAACAAAGGTACTTCCTCTCCTAACAGTATAAGATTCAGATGCCATTAGATCTGCATTGGCAAGTACATGCATGAGTATTTGACTATCATCAACATCAGATGCTCTAGGATCCAGTATATCAAACAACTGAATTGAAAGGTCTGTTGCAACAACACCTCCTAAAAAATTCAAAACCTGTTTAGTCTTTCAAAGAAAAATCTATATGTTGATAACTACTTGCCTTTATCCTTGCCATTATTTATTTTCTCAGTGTCATCATTATCTTCCACAACATATCCTGTCCTCTCTTATTCAAGTGATAATACATTGTCAGAATATTATGTTGTTGACAAAAGCATACCAGGTATTCTACCTTTAGGAAGAAGTGCCAAATTTTCTTCAAAGATTATAATATTGTGATAAAGAGGGTTTTCCCTATGCAGAAATTATAATGCATTTCAAACATAATTGTAACTGACCATCATCATAGATGGCATACAACGATCAGGTATGTTCTTCGGACCAACAATAGTAATCCCAATAGTAGCAGCTAAAATGGCTGGTCTTGGAGGCAAAAAATTCTCTTTAACCATAGAGGCAATATCTTTTGTGTTTATCTTATAAGTAGAAACATTGCCATGTAAACCATTGTTTATAGTAGCCTGGTCCCAACTGCATGCTCCTCTTTGTTTTAGATAAAGCTTTATAATATAGGCTGCTGAATAGTAATGAGCAACAAGTATATGTTCAGGTAGAGTGAGCATCAATAACTCAATAGGAACTTTGCCAATTCAAAGATTGTTGCATAGTGCTATGGATGAAACCTTTCTCTCTGGTAGCTGTGACATGCATGAACTGCAGATATCACCAAACAAACATTTATTTCTGTGCAAAATAGTTGGATTATGTAGGAGCATGCCATGGATTAGATTGTGATGTCAATGTGATGACACAGGATGATGTAGATTGAAATCTCTATCACATAGACAATGCAAACTGTCTGATGAGTAGCTTCATTACCTATTAAAGTAGTCAACAGAAATTCAAACTTTCTTATACTAAATATAACTCACCTGTCCTGTCAATGAACTCCTGAACACACTCTGCTTGAACTTCTCTCCCTACATCTTCCATAAATATAGATTCATCTTCCTTACTGGTGTTCAAACTTTCTTCAAAACACATATGCTTAATTAATGTCTGAGCTTCTTCCTCTCTACAATGATGTTTGTGATTTAAAGCAAAGAAAGCAACTGCCAGTGCTGTTAATGGTCTTTAATGACAGCAAAAAGACTTGTTTGTATATGCTTTTCTGCCATGGTTAGATGAATAGCACTGAGAACATCAATAACCTCTGTCTTTGTCAACTGTTGATAAACACCAGCAAGTGTCTTGTCATTCTCTTCTATGTCCATGTTATCAATGTTTGATGAACCAGGGCAATGAAAGAAATTTTACAAATTACAACTATGACATCAATTTCTGTAGTGATTAGCCACTAATAACAACATTTTGCTTACCTCCTCTTGACAAAGAAGAGCCACTGGCACCATTTTCCATTTCATCATCAGAGTCTTTATACATGAAACAGGTGCTGGATGCTGGCAATCTGATCCTCATGTTTTGCAATTGTTCTAGTCATTTGTTCATTAACTTTACTTGTTGCACATGACTTTGATTGAGCTTGGTGATGTAAGACATTGTAGATAAAATGGAACTTGGACCCAATTCTTCCTTTTGAAGCTCAGAGTCAATATGAGAATGCCAGAGGTCATTCACTTCAGCATTGTTTGCAAATTTGAGCATCTTGAAATTGAAACCAAGTTTGAGTTTAGAGATGGCAGCCTTTATCTCTTCCTGCTGCAAAGGAAGTTCGAGGCTTTCAGTGGGATTGCAGATATGTGAGACATGCTTGTAGGACAGAGTTGCCAGTGACTATATGGAAATAAAATCAAAAGCAATGCTAATATTAGTAAACACGTTCACTAATATCTAACAACCAAGACCCACCATGAGGAATGTCTTGAGCATGTATTCCAGTAAAGGATTCAGCTTTCTTTCCTTTCCAATCTTGATGAATTCCAGACCATCTGCTTGCAGAAGTTTGATGATGTTCTGGATCTTGTGAAGATTGGCACTCTCTGCCATTGGTGCATTGGCAGCATGGGCTGTGCTAGTATCCAGTGTCTCCTCCAGATTGGAAATTGACATGTACTCGAGCAGAGGGTTTGTGGGTCTGACTTCCACCACTTGCTTATACCCATCCCATACTCTAATGGCTTCACTCCTGGACCCCAACTCAACAAAGAAATTGAACAAAGCGAACACTTTGGTGCAAAGAGATCATATGACAGGCAGCTGAAGGATATCCTTCAAGAGATCAATCTGTTGTCCTGCCATGATGGCAGAGTTTATTAGAGTCTTTCCAAAAGTGCTCTGCATTGTTCCTGCATGCCACTGAAAAGGCATGATATGAAGGACTTTGTATGCAAGCTCAAACACTTCCATTTGATCTGGAGACATGCTAGCATCCTTCATCAATCCAAAGTCTTTGTTCCTTGCCAGTGGTCGATAGCCAGTCATGAAATCTGCCTCCTTCATGGAATTCTTCCAACTTTTTAGGAAAATCTTCCAGCAATCCATTTATACATTATCTCTGATTGGCTGGTGCCATTCCTCCAGCTGTTTTTCTGTCTCTTTCAACCAAGGGGTCATATATTGTTTGGATAGGGCCAGCATGAGTTGAGGAAGGGTCATGTGGCAGTTTTGATAGAGTAGTTTGATCAGCTATGTTCATGTTTATATTATAAATGTCAAAAGGAATGAAAAGCCTATCCTATAGATACATGCCTGTTGGTCTTTCTTGTCTGTGATGTCCAGATGGTGTTCCAGGAAAGCCATGACACCCTCCCAGATGCAATGCCAAGCACATGTCGATTCTTGTTGATGCTTTAATGGATATGTAACAAGAGGAAATATTCAAGAGATCACCTAAGGAAATAATGTTAGCATATGTATTCACTAATATTCCCTACTACTTAAATGATTAAATTGCTTATCTCCACCAACGTCTCTTCAAAGTTTATCTCCTTGCCATGGAGATGATAACCCATGTGAATCCCTGTGGTATTTCAATTAGTTATTATGCTGGGCATTACAAGCTCAATAAAGAGTGGCAAAGGCATGGTCAGGATGACATGGGGTTGTTAGTGGGATAGAACCCAAGGAAAAACCAATGCAGCTTGATGATTAAATTCTTTAAGACTGGACTGGTAATATCTCTGGGAGACAGATCTGTGATAGCTTGTGCAATGGTGCATTTGGTGCAACTGATGATCTTTTTGGTGTATG
Organism: Gyrodon tennesseensis; assembly: GCA_038092445.1. NCBI lineage: Eukaryota > Fungi > Basidiomycota > Agaricomycetes > Boletales > Gyrodontaceae > Gyrodon > Gyrodon tennesseensis. Next base: position 4,740 of record JBBPQI010000157.1, on the reverse strand, counting down.
CAGTATAGTTCTGCATATACAGACCCGACTCTGCCAGTTCTACACTTTCCAGTAGATGCATGAATGGAGATAACTTGATAGAAAAGACAGCATCCCACTGAAGTAGTAGGGATGGGTCAAAGGATTCAAGAATTTCATAATATGGGCCATAGGCACATGACACAAGCTGGGAACGAAATTCCTTTTCCATTACTTTAATCAACTTTTGCTGGTTTTCTTTGTCATAATCACTGTCAGGTCCCAAGATTTTCTCTGCCATCTCTTGAATGGATGGCAATTGTACAGGGGAATACAGAAACTTGAAAATGCTGAGCATAGGATCAAACATGGCACAAAAGAACTTATATATCATTTATTAGTGAACATGTTCACTAAAATAATAAATTATTGTCTGCTTATCCTGCTGAGATGTGGATGAAGGTTCTGATAAAAAAAGAACACTGAAAACAATGGAGAATTCTCAAATATGTTGAATGCAAACATGTGTGTCAGAGTGGAAACAAGACCAGAGTGATAAATAATGGCTGCTTGTACTTTCTCCTATTGGTTGTCCTGCATAACAATGTCTTTTGACAGCACTCTTTACCACCAAATCCTTGCTTTTCAATCTAATTATGCAGACTCACCTACTATCACAGACAATCTTAAATGGAAACATGATGGCAGTGAACATGCAGTCTTTCACAAAAATAAAAAAGAAGAATCCTTCGTGGCAATCACTGTTGGAAAAGTTGTCAGTTACAAACTGAATGCTAGTCCATCTGACTCATACCTGGGAACAGATTTTGGTTCTTTGTTGAATGCAAAGTTCCAGCTTTACACAACTTGACCTCTTGATCCCAACTTTAGAGGTAATTTTACTCAAACATACTCAATGCTCGAAAGGCTACAAAACATTGTAGCCAGGAGTGCAAACAGAAAAGACATGTTATTCAATGAAGTTGGTGGCAAGATGATTTGATTTGCATGAAGCATCTTTAAATGAAGAGTAAGTTTTATCAGTTGCTTTCTTGAAAAATACTTCATTGACTTACTCATGATAGAAAAGGAATGTTTGAGATTCTCCAGCTCCAGCAAAACACAAAGAGTGTGTACTTGGAAGACATACAGATAGGCATGCATCAATCTATAAAGAAGTAAAAATCAGCTGATTTCTCTATAGATTCTGCCTCCTTCACCAAGGATGTAGATAACACACTCACTTCCAATATGGAAACTTCTGAAGAGATGAATGATAAGACAAAGAATTGGCCTATTGACAAAAAATTTCAAGACAAACTAGATCTCATCAAATTTTTCTTCTGTATAAATGCTCTTCCCCTCTATAAAAATGACAAGTTTATTGAACCTCATAATGTCAATAAAGAACTAAAGAACTTTCTTGTCAAGATACACTTCTCCATCCACCATACATACATTAAAAAAGAAAAACTAAACCAGGACTCCTTCCAAGCATGCATTTGAGAAATTAAAACACTGAAAGAGAAAAAAGTCAGGATGATAGAATAATTCAATTCCTGAAAAGGTCCATTCACAACCTTTGTTTTAACAGACACTTCACCTCCTTCAAAAAAACAACAGATTGACTCTTTTGATAGAGGGAAGGAAAAAGAACATGAGGTTGACTCTTCTGACAATAAAGCTGGTCCATCTTCTATTGCAAAGGAAAAGAAAAAACAGATCTAAAGAAGGTTAAGGTTAGAGAACAGGTGGGTAATAAAAGATTTCCAAATGCTACTTGCTTCATTATCTGATGTCTCATGTAACAATATGTGTACAATATTGCCTAGTCTATCAATCAAGGAAATGCACAGAAAGTGGCTACAATTGATATCTATTTGGCAATATCTGACTGTTTGTACAAGCAAGGTCCTAGGCACTCTGCACCACCTTGTATTTTATATTAACCATACATATATGCAATATGTTAGTAGACAAACTTTAAAAGATCCTGTGATAGGCAGGTCAATCTCCTCAGCCACACTGCTATTTGATTGTGCTTCACATTAAGTAATTAGTAGACTTGTACTTAGGTCATGTTGGTGATATGAGGTGGCATAGTCCTCATTCAGGTTTTGCAATTTATCTATCCATAAGCAGCTGTGCACTACAAGGCTTTGATGACTTCTGATCCTTTTTTTTTTATTTGTTGTGTCTCCATATCACTATGGAAAAGCACAATTAATGTTTTACTTGATTAATACCCAATCCTTCTAATCTACCTGCCATATCTTATTACCACTCTCCCTGCTCATACTAAAAACCTCACTAATCTAATTAATGCTCAGATTCTTCTTTTCAGAACTGTCCTATACTTTAATGCTTGCAGCAGCACCCTTGAGGCTTTGGAGATTTCAGAGACACTAGCTAGGTAATGAGCTAGATTCTAATATACTGTATTATAGTACAAACAGTGCTATGAAGTACTAGATGAACATTGCTATGACTCAAGCTTAGAGGAGCTTAAAAGCATAGACATGCAATGACTCCAAAAATCCTTTCCATATTTATACTCAATATTATATGCAAAGCATACTGCCAATCAGCATGGGAATATCACTTAGCTTGGTGGAGTCATAGATAGTACACACTTTTGAATACAGAATTGCCCTCCAGGTTATTTGATTTGGTTTACAGAGTGTGGAGATATGGTCAATTTGAAACAGCAATACCATAAAACAAGTTTTTTTACTTTTTACTATTGACTAGAATCTCAGTCAAATTAAAAAATATTTGCCATTCTTTGTTAGTACAAATAAATATATACATAGAAATAGTATGTCTGAGTTTGAAAAAGTGCACACACTTCCTGATTCTCAACCACCATCATAGTTAGATTCCTTATTCTTACTCAATAAAGCATTATTCTCTTATTGCTTAATGCTGGCTGCTTTGGTGGAGTTATTGCCAAGAAAAATGGTGTTAGCCCCTCTTCCATCTCTAAACTTCACTCTGAAAAGTGTTCTTTCCTTCCCAAAGCTATCAGGGATCATCCTTGGAAGCTTTTCCCTATCAATATTCATTATGCTAAACAGCTTACTATCTCTGGCAAAGCTAAAAATGCTGATCAAGTGACCAAAAACCTTACCAATATTATCAACCAGCTCCTCTTTATCAATACTGTCCACTTTCACTTGAACAAAGCTGGTATGAAGGCTGTGGTCAAGTTCAAACATCCCTTGCTCTCTGCTAAACATTGCAATGCTTGCTTGAACTGTGCTTATGCTCATAAGGATTGGACTATGAAGGACTGGAAGAAGGGAATATTGATTGATGAGATCAATATCAAATTTCTAGAATCAGATGGGCATAAATGGACTTGGAAAAAGGCAGATGAGGTGCTTAGTAATAGACTGATAGATGGAACTTTCAAATTTAAAGAAGGTTCTCTTATGATATGGAGCTGTATGACTTGGGAGGGAGTTGGATTTGCTATCAACATTGATGGTAGGATAGATGGGAACCTCTACCTTCAGATCTTAAAGGATCAGCTCTAGCAAATTCTGCAATATTATACTTTCAATCCTTCTAATACTATTTTTCAGCAAAACAATAGTTCTAAGTATATCTGTAGAAAGATCAAGAATTGGCTAGAGGAGCAAGAATTCAGGACTATGGTTTGGCCTGCACAGTCTCCTGATATGAAACCTATTGAACATTTCTGAAATTGTCTCAAAAGAAGGCTTGCAGAGCATAAAAACTTCACTAATGGAATTCATAAATTATAAGATAAGATTTGAGTGGAGTGGGATAGAATATCAGTTGGGAAGTGTCAGAAATTGATTAAAAGCATGCCTAGGAGGCTTTAGGCAGTGTCTAGAATAAAAGGGAGCTATATCAAGCACTAATAATATCTAAATACTCTTTTGAATTCCAAAGTGAAAAAATCCTTTTCATGAGATTGCTGTTTCAAATTGACCATATCTCCATAGCCTGTGGACCAACATAGCAATCAATTCTGTAGCTGAGATTGTATATTATCTATGACTCTATCAAAGCTAAGCAATATTTTCATGCTGGTTGATAATATGCTTTGCACACAATATTGAGAATTCTATCTGGAACTCTGAAGTTCTGGAGTTGTCTTCTGAAGATTTCAACTTGATTTTAACAGATATGAGTATATATGTACAGGAAAGGAGTTACACCCATGCCTTGGGCTTCTAATATGTTATACATAGATATATTACCTTTCTGAAGATACATTTTGGTAATATATATAATTAGAATATCAAAACATTGCATTACTTTTATAATTTTTACTTCAAACTGCCTGTATTTTTATAGAGCCTTTCAGATACTTATTGAAGCAGTTAAACAGGTTCTATTACATGTATATTATATATTTATGTATGTATATAGATATACAGTAAGGGGATTACCTCTGATAAGGTAGGAAATATAAGAAAGGGCAAGTAGAAATTGAGGTATTAATATATCACAAAGTGGATATGTTTGAAAGTAGTGGCAATCTCTGTTCACTTTTGGACACTCTTAGGTCACTTATATAATCATCCTGAAATGCACCTTAGAGATATATTGCAACATACAGTAACTCCAAAAATTATTCCAATGTTTTGTAGTTTTGAAGTGTATGTGGAATAGCAGTTGTAGGTGTGGGAACCCTGCTTAGCGTTGGTGGGAACATGTGACATACAAACCCCTGGCTACCTGCTGACCTAATACTCATGTGATTCAGCTCAGGGGTTGCTGAGATACATCCATTTTAAAACAGGGACA
>JBBPQI010000156.1:0-11004 GCA_038092445.1 Gyrodon tennesseensis | reverse complement strand
GTTTCGGTAGCCGGGCCGCCAGCTTGCAAGCCGTGTGGGAAAAAATGGTTTGGTCGTCGACGGCCCGGTTTGACCGGTATCGGCTAACGGCTCTGAGCTGGCGGCAAGCTGAAACCACGGCAACACTAATCCGGAATACGATTCCTGGTGACTGATACATGTGTAATCCAGGTCAGTGAGACGATAGAGACATACAGAGGATTTTCACATACCAAACCAAAGTTGACTATCACCAACACCAGCTTTATCACGACCTTTGTTCTTGAGTAGATCAGCGCCTGTGGGATAGACTGCCTCAATGACATTGAGGTTATATCCATTCTTGACTAAGAGTCACCACCACGGCACCATCTTCCCACTAGCGGAGACTTGCGAGTGGAGTCCATGGTCATGGACATACTTGGATACCTGCGGGAACCATTCAGCAAGCTTTGCTGTAGTTTGATCATACGACCAAGTGTTGTCGACAATGGTGATCTCATCAATATAACAGTCACGATTCTTCATCTTCTGAAGCTCATTAGAGCAGTTTGGTCGAGTCGGGAGCTTTGTTGCTCTAAGCATCCCATTTTTCTACAAAGAATATGTCATGCAGATGTTTATGGTACATATCTTGGACTTACATTAACGCCGCAGACTAGAATGCCGATTTTACTGACCCGAAATTGACTCTGTGAGCTGGCACTTGAGGTGGGACGCGCTGACAACCTGGATTGTGAACCAGTCAGACCATGACTCTGTTGGACAAGCTGAAGGTCAAGGTGCAAATGTTAAGAGCATAGATAATATACTTTATGAGTGGTGTTTGCTATTCTGAGAGGTGTCGGACCTCGACCCAGTTTCTGGTACTGAGAAACCTTATGGCCTGATGAGAACGTAGCCATGGCTTCATCCCGAGCTAATGCAAATGGTACCTGGTGGGTTGCAGCTTTTCCTGTTACTTGAGAAAAGAGTTCATGGATACTAGGAGGAGCGTGAGTGGTGTTTGCTGAGGTTTGCTCGTTCTCCTCACCATTGTCGACACCAAGAGCGGGACTCAGAGTGCCACCTTCACCACAATGGCCGCAATGAAACGTGTCGCCAGCCTTGAGGCACTAACGGATTGGTATGCAGTAGCACGAGCCACAGTCATGGCTGGTGGATTGTGAGGAAGAGAATTCCACCATCAAGATGGATGATAGCGAACGCAAGACCAGAAAAGGGAGCGAGAGGTGGCAGACCAGTCCACAAAGACCAACACAAAAAATCAACATCCTTATATATGTAGTTAGAATTCGAAATGAGATAATGTAGCTAATGCCTGGCACCAAAGTTGTGCCCGAAGGTACCAAATGGGTTCCGCTAATGATACGCGAAGCTTGTTTGAAGCACGGCAACCAACAAATATGGTCTTGTAAATAGGATAGTAATTGTCCTCCCATTCGCCTTGTGTTAGACCAAAGTGTTCAGGAGTAATATCGAGTGTGATCACCTTCTGGAGCGTCAAATGGAATTGCGCTTCCATTTTGTCATCAAGAAAAGGACACCCAGCGGGTGGGACATGAACAGCCTCATGCACACGCTCATGCTGTTGACGAGCAGCAATGCCACTGGGTATATCATTGCCGTCTTCAGGAGTATCATCTTGTTCATTGTCAGGGATCTCTTCTTCGTCGACGGGGTTTCCAGCACCTGACTGATGAGGTAGACGAACTCGTTCGGGTCCATCAGTGCCATAATATTCTTCAATCACATCAGAATGAAGTCCTTCACAATCATCATGGTAGACTCCGAATGTGGTTTGACCCAGAAAACGCAAGTCCTATGAAAATCATTAAATCCGATGACAATTATCTAATCTAAATCATACCTTCGGGCTTTTATTGCCTGTACTGGGGCCGCTAATCGGATGGCAATTCCATTCTTCTTGGAAGTCACTGCAGTCCTGATTAATGTCATCCAGAAAAAGGAAATGCAGTAACCAGATGTGAAGCGACTTTTGTGCATCAAGCATGTGCAATCGTTCTAGTCGCGTGAAAAAGGCACGCCATCGCTGGGCAAACTGGGTGCCAACTTCAACCCATAGTCACTTGATACGTGTGTTGCGGGTTGACCTAGAATGCAAGAATGTTAAAGAATAATTCAAGCATTAAACAACATTACTTGCGATCCCCATATAAATGAAGCCCATTGTGGCCTGTTTCTCATTATTATGTATGTTGCAATATCTACATTCTCTCCACCGCAATCTCCATGTACACGGGATGGCATACTGTACTCTTCGGTGGCGGATTTGAACAGGTTGAGTACAGTGGCTGACCTATTGTTGTTACTCGCATGTAAAGCGGTCACCTGTGTAGGCATAGGATTAGTCAAGAGCAAGTAAACAAAACAGTGTGCTGACCGTCCTACAAAACCCGTCAATTACACCATGAATAACAATCCGCCATCTGATCAACTTGTGATGACCATCGAGATGCCACAGAGCATTGGGACGCTTGACATAATAATGGCGTCTGCATTTTACTTGGTGATTGCGTAGCACTTGCCCCAGGTGGTCAATGCGATGCAAGGAGTGCATGACCCTATGATGTTGCACATGGACTCCATGCCGGCGGAGGAATCCAACTATATACTGTATTCCTGATTCAGGTCGCCGTCTTTTGAATGCTGCAATAAGATCATCCAAAGCCAGATTACTTAGCTGTGAATATGTCCTTTTGAAGCCATGATGTCTCATGCACAGACGAAGGGTGTTATGATGGATGCCAAGGGTTGATGCTAGTTCCATGAACTTAATGTGGCGAGTATTCAAGATTGCCTCTTGTAAGTAATCAAGGTCTATGATTTTTTTTGGTCGACCTTGTCAACTAGTGTAAACGGCCTTGACCGGTTGGGGGATGTCAACATTATGTTCACCACTGCAGTTATGCAAAGATTGCGAGAGTCAGTTTCCAAGTCATTTGACTATGAAGTACATTACCTGTTGCCTAGGCTAGAACGAAAATCTGTGAGTCTCTTCGAGAGCATTGCGAGCGCTGTGACTGCTGCAATCAGCCAGTCCCTTAGTTCCAGTTCACTGGATACTGCAGGATCCTCCCTGATAGCTTCTAGAAGTGGAAGAGCAGTGTTCGTGACTGCATCGTAATGGAAAATAAGCTGGAGAGGATCAGCATCTTCCTGAGCTGAAACTCGAAGGGCATGCCGGTACGTATCTGAAATCTTGAGATGCGCCAATAAAAAATTGGCTGGATATTGGCTAGTACGTTCAGGAAAATCAGGAAAGCAGTCTGGGAGGTCTGCCATCATCGAGCCAGAGCGCACCGCACGCAGTAAACAAGTAAGCCAGCATGCAGTCTGAGTAAGCACTGTGACCCAAATACAGGGTTTTACTCATTACAGGTCTTCAAGCTAAGCCTTTTAAGTTGTCTCAAATCTACACTGACTCTGTTCATTCAATAGATGTCCCGTATGCTCCGTATGCATCCCCAGAACTCCCCCCAGACAACTATGTGGACCCATTCAAGTTGTGCAAGTGCGCGGGTCACATCGTGCCTTGTCTCATAGTCATCAAGGTCGGTGGGTCGACGGAGGGATTATGCCCTGGTAACCAAGGAAAGCGAGACTTGCAAATGGTTATTACGCACTTCTTAAACAAGGTATATTTGTCCTCATGGGGACATACAGTGCAGTGACTCACTTGGGGGGTGGAATAGGCACACTTCAACTCCCCTATCAATTCACTGGAGCTGGAGATGTATCATCAGATCAAGAACATGATTGGTGTCAACCCGACGTTTTACAAGTATCTTTTCATGGTTGATGCTGATACCACCATGGATCCATTCTCCTTGACCTGGTTAATCTCTGCATATGTCACGTCCCATTTTCTTTACAATATCCATTGTTCATTTGCACTTGTCTTTTTCAGCATGTTCCACAACAAGAAGGTGCTCGGTGTTTGTGGTGAGACAATGCTTTCCAACACCAAGCAGTCCATCATCACGATGATGCAAGTCTACGAGTACTATATCTCACACTACATGGCCAAGGCTTTCGAGTCACTCTTTGGTTCCATTACTTGTTTGTCCGGTTATTTCACGCTTTTCCGTCTCTATTCAGCTGATACACACAAGCCTCTGTTGATCTTGAACCAGATGATTTCGGATTACTCTCAGAATCGTGTCAACACGTTGCACATGAAGAACCTACTGCATCTCAGAAAGGATCGTTATTTGACAACACTCCTGCTGAAACACTTCCTGATGCAAAAGACACAGTTCATTCAAGATACACACGCATCCACAGTCGCATCGGATGACTGGAAGATCTTGCTTTCACAACGACCATGAGGTTTATCATCATGATGGATTTGGTGTCAACGTTGATTCAGCCCGTCACCATGGCCTATGTGAGTATATTGTGTTGGTTTCGCTATGAATGCATTGCTCATACATCTTGTGAAATAGATCATTTACTTGATCGTCTCGGTTGCCAGCGAGGGAAAAACTACTCCCGTCATCTCGCTCATCATGATTGGTGTCATGTATGGTCTTCAAGCTCTCGTGTTCATCCTTCAACAGAAGTGGGATATGGTTGGATGGATGGTGTTTTACATGCTTGCCATTCCCATCTTTTCGTTCATGCTCCTAATCTATTCCTTCTAGCGCATGGATAACTTCTTGCGGAGTGCAACACGTATTGTGTTGGGAGAGGCTGGCAAGAAGCTGATCGTGCATGCACGTCGGGTTTGTGTTTTCGGGTTGTCAAAGAGACACTGATGCGGCAACGCTGGGTCTTACTGTGCTGACTCTCACCTGGTGGATACTGTCCATTTTCCTCAAGTGGTTCAGCCGAATAAAGTGCAAGGACATTCATCAAGCATGGAGGGAGAAGCTCGCGCTCAACTTCATCATCTGATTTATCTGTTGTTATGCCATCTTTGTTTTCACAGTCCTTCAGCTTGTCATCTGTCCAATGGAGCACATTTTCGGCACATCAGAACTTGCATCACATTCAGATACGAACTCACCAAACAACATCTACACTGTAATTCATGGTGAGGTGTCTGACCTCATGGAAGTCGTGATGACACATTAGAGAGCCGTCAATGTTATTCCTATGAAGATGATCTTGGAGTATGGTGGCATGGATGCTTCTGACTTATTCCCTGTTCAGGTGCGTCTCCTGCTTTGTTTGCTCCATCTATTGCTCATAGTCTTGGCAGGTCAGTGCCCTTTGCAATGGTGTCTCTGGTTCGGTCAGCCCATGGGTCCAGCTTACCTCGGCGAACACGACGGATGTCAATGCACAGTACCATGACTTCTGAACAATTACCAATGATTCACGTCCCGACTGGTATTTTGAGAGTATGACCATTATGCATTGGAATAACCGTATTGGTTACATGGGGTACTTCCTTGGTATCTACAACAGTCTCATCTATGATTTGACAGATTATGTTGACTACAGCCCTGTTGTTCAGGGATCAAGCAGTTAACAGGCTCTAGGCTACTAGTAGTGGCATGGATGCACAGTTCATGGACAACAGCCAATGCAGGGCAGCATCACAGATCATTATTTTACATCAGAGTGTCATCAATGCAAATATATCTAATATCGTGAAATAGTACCACCACAGTCGGCCATCAGCTTTCTGAAGCAAGTCTGGGACCAAAAAAGAAACGGGCGCAGCCCATCTTAAAACTCGCTTCAGAAAGCTGATGTCTAGGAAGCAAGTATTGCAACGTAATAAGCCTAACGTGCAACGTTCAGCCTAGCCAGTCGTCCGTTCACGTTTTTCAACCCAATCCCTGAGCTCTCTACTTCGTTGAACAACTTGATCCAGATGTCAGACTCTCAGGCCGTCATTCGTCACCCTAGGTACTATTTTGACGATGCAGGATGCCATGTCTTCCGTGTGAGTGTGTATCAACGCTCATTCATACTGTATTGCAACTGAACTTGCACTGTGACTATAAGAACCTACCTATATCTATAGGCAAATACCTAGACAACACACCAGGCCACTTGCCAGGCAACAAAGGGGCGACGGCCTTCAGAAGGATACAATAGGCTTTCTGGGCCTAAGGGAACTGGAAGGGAATCAGACGGAATTATAGGCAGGGAAGTATGAGAATTCCAAGTTAACTAATACATGAATTGTCCCTACTTATATACCTATGTACTTGCACACAGACCATGTGGGTACAGGGCCTGGGGCAAAGGGTATGTAAGGGCATTACGTATCCATGTACTAATATCCCTGGTAACGGCAATCAATCGTAATTAAGTAGTAACCCTGAATAAGGTAAGGGATGCATATGAATGCAACTCCCGTGGTTACTATGATACGGGTCATAAATAGAAAGGTCTGGACTTAAGGTCCAGACTCTATGTTATCTAATCTAATCTTATCTACCAGTGATAAGATATGAAACAGAGTCTATAGGTATAAATACGAATTAGAATGAGATATGCGATGAGCGGTCGCATATAGGAAGGAATAGAGTTCATGACCAGATATCTAATCTAATCTAATGTCTCTATCTATGGAGCTATGTATCAATGTACGAGATCGTGGACCAGAAGTATAATGAATAGGATCCAGATCTTGGATATAAGGTTAATCTAGCGTTGGCTTGATTAGTACTTGTATATATTAGGAAATACTATCTAAGGGTGCACAGCAGCCACATTAAGACAGTGATGACCTAAGCCTCCGTTTATAGTCTATCGGCTACGACTATGGTTCTAATCTCGTAAGCTACGATATAGCTTAGAGACAGGGCTAGCTAAGACATAGCTAAGGATAGGGCGCGGCCTAGCTAAGGTCTTGCTAAGGTGTAACTAGATATAGCTAAGTGAATAGCTAAGTACCTAGTACGGGTTAGCCATGGTAACGGCTAAGGGTGACGCTGGTCCTATAGGTATCGTAGGACTTGAGCGTGTCTTGTGTACCAATGTAGCGGATGGTACGAGGATGTACAGAGTGTGTACGAGGGTACGCGCGAGAGTGGTAAGAGTAAGGATAAGTAAGAGGTCGGAAAATTGAGTTCCTAACAGTGATGGTGAATGATCCTACAGGTTGAAAATATGTTGTACAGGCTTTCCAAGGGCACCTTGAGCCGGCACTCACAGGTTCTCGCTGATATGTTCCAGATGGATAACGAGGACGCCAATGAGGGTCAAAATGATCACAATCCCATCACAATCCCACAACTATTGTCATCAACTTTTGATCTCTTCATTGAACACCATTTTGGATTGTAAGCTGCATGCTTGTCTATCGTCGCTGACTAACACTAATGCACCAGCAGCCCCCATACAATGTCCAGATACACAAAAGAAGAACTTTGTGCATTCGTCACCTTCTGTGACAAATTTGAATGCAAAGCAACCAAGGAGTTCGTGGCGAATCACATTGAAGCTGTCAGTTGGCACTTCCATTCGGCTGAGCTAATGGACCTCGCAACCACCTATTGGCTTCCTGGCGTGTTTTGGATTGCTTTCAAAGGCCTCACAGAAATTTCTCTCACCCAACTGACGAAGACACACTGCACAATGCTTGGCTCAAATGTATTCATGAGTTTGGCCCTCGCAAAAACAGTACTTGACGAACACTGCCGGATTGTTGCTGCCGAAGAGCCTCGTATTTTCACTCATGCTGACGATTGTCAGGATCCACCGTCTTGTGAAGTCGACTGGCATGGCATATGGTGGAATGGGATGGGCTGTTACCTTCTTGATGGGCGAAATCCCCAGCCATATGATGAGGCTGTCAGGCGTTTCAAATCAGAGCTGCAATTTGGTCGTATGGGTGCTGGCTGCAAAGATATGATGTTTCGATTGCTGGATGAAGGTGTGGCATTCAAGCGCGCCAATGATTTCATTGATGAACTTTGTGACCATCTTATCAAAGACTTACACTTACTATGATTCTATACGAAACCTTGCTGTGATACTATGTACATATGCAGGTACTAGAGTATGGCAGAGTGTACTGTGCAAAATATTGTTTTGTCATTGAACAGTGTATCGAAATCGTCGGGAACTTGAGCTTGAGTTTTGACTACATAACAGTACGTGAAAACAATAACATGGTACTACCAGACACAAACGCGGTGTGCACAACATGGAACACGGTGCGAGGCATAGGGAACGCGGTACGAGGCATAGGGAACGCGGTACGAGGCATAGGGAATGCGGTATGAGGCACGCAGAACACGGTGTGAATAAGTGTGCTGATATAGCGCCATAATGACGCGGCCCCACCCACTCCTTAGCCCTTCCTTTTTCGCGCATGATAGCTTTCGGTCTCGTGTTGATTGAAACCTGCTCATCCCACAGTGATATGATATGTGACCGTATCCATAATCTATACATCCATGCCACCTTCGTCTATCGTCTCTTTTCCTGGTGAAGTGTCGCACTTCAGAAAGTGGCGTAAGTGTCCATCATAAAACCGATGCAGATATGCTGTATTTCTGAGCTGTGTTTCGATAGGACGAAAGTGGACATCGCAACATGGTGCTACTACATCTCTCCCATCTGTCAGTGCGTTTCATCTCATTGTTGAGTTCAATCAATATTTTTAGGAGTTGCACACAGCACAGGGCTGGCGCGATCATCCTTCCCACTTGTGAATCTCCAATGCTTTGAGTGTCAGGTGACTTGACCCAGGAACAATACATGAATTCCGATTTTCACTCTTTCACCGGTCTGTCGCGCCTGCCCTTTGGTGTCATGCGACTGATTTCACCATTTGCGCGGAAGAGGAGCATGGTCATGGTGTGCATGCGGTGCGATCACGGCGTCCAAAATCAGGGGATTCAATCCTTGGTAGCGGCGCACAGGAAGAGACTCACCTAGAGAGGGATGCGACACTGGTTGATAAATGTGCAGTCGGAAGGATATAGGTCAGGCAGCGTGTTCGACCCATTGCGAGTCGGGAGCGCAGACTTTGCTAGTTGTCTCGATAATCGGTTAGCCTGACCTGGACCATTTCAATCCTGTGGTGGAACTGAAGCACTCGTGTCAGACTTCTGACCTGGACTACCTTATAATGTGTTCCTGGTTCCAGTATCAGATTATCGGACTCAGCCCAGGGATGCGAGCATGCTTTAACTAGCGCTAACTAGCATTTTGTGTGTGTGTAGGACTCATTTGCGGACGGCAGAAGGCACGACGGTGGGCTGCTCGCGCCAGCCATCGTGACCCCTCCGAATCCATTCGTGGGTGATCGCTCAACGAACAGAAAGCTTTGGGTCGAACATATCGCGGACAGCATCGACGCCACGCTTATGGATTATGCCGTATGTTGTCTTGCTTGTAGCAGATAATGCTGTCATCTTATTAAATCCCTTAAAAGTGGGCTAGTGCGGTGACTAATATCTCTCTGTGGCCATCGAACCCCCATCCAAGGGATTTTGTCATGCAAAGTGAGATGAAGCTGTGCCTAGTTGTATACAGTCGACCAAACCTTGTCACAGCTAACACGTTCCTTGAACAATCCAACCAGCTCGGCCCAAACACCACGCTTTACATGGTCTTTTTTGGTATCAAGTCAGCTCCCTTTTTAAGGCTAATCCGCTGTGACTGATGATGTCTTATAGTAACTGGGGTGATTCGTTTGGTAAGCATGCTTAATGCTGTGTCGGAACGCTCATTCACAATCGATTGTCCTTGTGTCTAGTCGACGGCAATCACCTTCCGCAAGCAGCTCAAGACCTCCTTGGTCAAATGACTCTCCTCTCCCAACCCCCTACCAATGCCCGTAATTTCCTCGTTACCGACGTTTACGGTCTAGGTACCGAGGATACCTGGGGTCAAGCCTGGCCCCAATCCATCTTTGACGGGCTGATGGTGCTCCACACACAGGACCCTCCAATTAATGTCGCATTTGCCAACTTTGCGACGATTTGGAATAGGGTATTGGGTTCGGAACCCAGGTATAAGGCGTTTGGGTATATGAGTATGGATGCGTGTAGCCCGGGGCCGACAACGGACGGGGCTTGTAAGGATCCGGACCATTACTTTTCATGGTTCTTGAGGTATGTTCCGGTTTCATCGTTCATTTGTGTGTCGTGGAGCGAATACGTGACATCAAAAAAAAAAAACATGACAGGCATCCATCAGCCGTAATGCACAAGATCATGGCAGACTACGTCTGGGAAGTGGTGGACAACTGCAAGGTGTCATGATCATGGTGTCGTGTCGGTTCCGTGCACCTTACTTTTTGCTTCGTGCTGGATACCGAGCTCGAGTTTTTTTTTTGGTTAGAATAGATACTCAATATGTCTGTTCTATACTACTTGTACCCTTTACACCCTTATTCTGTTGGTTTTATGTTATATTGTATTTTAAACCTCCGTAACGTATCACCAAGTATCAGCGGGCGAGTATCGATATTAAGTCAGCAGCCTGCAGTAAGTATGCACAGGTGTAACATTCTGCTACTTATATCTTGATCAGAGGATATTTCATGGCAAGTTCAGCAATAGGTCATGGTTGACCACGAGAAAAGAGAAGATACCCCTACCTTAATCGAGGATATTGTGATTAACATTGAGCAACGACGAAACTGTACAATGTTAACAAATCCGTCACATTTTCTGTAGTCTCACTTCAAGTATCCTGAGTTGAGCATATGTGACACAGCCACAGCAGTGGATTAAAGCTTTCCTTTACCCAAGAGGTGTGCGATGACATACGGTCACGACACTGACCCGCAGTTTCCTTTGGGGGAACCACCCCCCCTGTCACAGTGACAATTTCGACAAATTTAGTCTTAGTGTCATGCAATATATGCTATTTGGGATTCGATCACGAGCGAGATGCGTGGATGTGACGGGACCCCGTAACCGCTAGCACACATAGGCAGCGACAGGACAGAGTGACTACACGAAAAAAGATAACTGTACTTAAGCTATGCGTGCACGTTTCGTACCATTGGATGAAGCGATGATGATTCTGAATTGTCCAGCGTCGGCCTGTCTCTTTTGTCCGGAGGATGTAGGTGCCGGT
>JBBPQI010000155.1:0-11023 GCA_038092445.1 Gyrodon tennesseensis | reverse complement strand
GACTTGGATAAAGAGCCACCGGCCAGCTGCATACTTGAAGCTTGATTTCACAACGTGAAGCTCCATAGCGCCACTCGGGCGAACAAGGACACTTGAAGCCTGGTTGGTCTCCTAGCACGATATTCGCGGTACATACGCTCTGCAAAGTAAGCGATTCCGGGCCAGATGGCGAACCTCCAACTCTCGTAGCCAAGACAATGTTGAGCGGAGTAGAATGGGAAGGATGAAATGTAGTCTGAATTGGTGGAATCGCGGACGAAGCAACCGGTAGCATGTGAGTAGAGAGCGATGAAGAAGAAGAAGGCGAGGCGGCGAGTGTACCAAAAGGCCTCAAAGCACCGGTAACGGATTTTGCGGCGAGCGGTTGTGTAAACGAGGACCGCGATAAGGAGCATGAAGTGGCCAGTGATGCCGCCAGCCTGGGTGCAGTGGATGTCGAGGGCAGTCTCCGTGCGAACCTCTGCCGCAGGTGAGTTGGCCTGGGGGGCGGGGGAGTGGGGCAGATTTACGGGCGAGCTCGACATTTAAAAAGTTGGCATAGTGGGTGGTTTTGTGTACGACGGACCGGAAAGCCTTGCTCTTTCACAGCTTATGGGATGTGGACATGTCGATAAGGCGTAGAGATCGCAATGAATTCGAATTCGGCCCTGTTCGGAATGCCTGTTAGGCGGGATGTCAACTCGGCTATAATCGGCTACAAAGCCGCCGTCTCGTCTGGCAATCTCGGCTATGTATATGATGTTTACGGCCGAGGTGGCGGGAACATTCGCGGATGTTAATAATTATAATTATAATTATTGATGATGGCATGTTTATCTCCTCCAACAGTTACGCCCTTGCAGAGTTGGTATACTTCGGACCTTTCACTCGAAAGACTCTCGGGTACATACTCAGCATTCGTTCGTCACCAACTACTGACAGCCAAGGGAAGCTGGGCTGATTTATGATTAATCTGAGCCCTTGAGAAATAGCGCGTACTTAAATTTAACCGAGCCTCCGGGCAATAGGACGACCCGGGAGCCCGCACAGGACCTCGCACTTCGTCGACCTCTTTTCGCATGCCGGACCGGCTGGGAGGTGGTCCACCCTGCATGGCAGGCCGGGAGGTAGTGATTGCAGTGGTCTCTACGCTACGAACATTAGCTGGAGGAGCTGTTCCTGTACGAAGCTGTACGCGGAGTTCGATGGTAGCATGGAACGTTGAGATTTGACGGGGTTCGGGGCTGGGAGTATGACGAGAGACTGCCCGGATTCCGCGACTGTGGGAGTGCGTGTCTCTTGGTAAAGTGACACCTTCCTTTCTACCCTGTCTTGAACGGAAGATTCTATCCCACACTCCTGCGGGTCAGCAGCAGTTCGGGAGAAGGTGCATTCATCTTGCCGAGGTTGCACGGTTCCCTCTCTCGCAGTGATGGACAGTTCCGCCGAATGAGCATCTACACTTTTCCATGCCCTGACTTCAGTGCCATTGGTAGTAACAGAAGCAACAGTATGATTCGTCTGCTCGACCCCCAAATCAATGATTTCCGAACTGGCATCTGCGAGAAAAAGCGAAGGCGGTCAGATCATGAGCAAAAATTCGACTTCCTCATTCTTACAGGATTCCAACCCATAGCAATTTGTCTCCAGTTTGCTGAACGCCGCCTGGACGCACTCTCCAATATCAGAGCATTCGGACGGCTGTCGGAAAATGGTATCAATTCAGTAGCCCCTCATGAAAAGCAATTGTCCCATTACTTTGGCACCCTCAACCCCGTATCCCTCTTGGACTCTGGTCAGGGATCCAAGTTCCGAAAACCCGTTCTGAACTGGTGTTCCGGAAGACTTCGTGGACGCAAAGTCGTGATTGGGGTCGGAGGCAGTCTGTTCCATTTTTGATGGCGCCTCCGGCTGATATTTGAAGGTCAGTTTGAGGCAGCGTCTTTCCTCACAAGGTACTTACTTTTCTTTGTTGCTTTAGTTCTACGCACTGGGCTACCAGCGTGCGCGTCCCCTCGTCCGCTGCGGACGCCGGGGATAACACTGAGTCAAAGGCTCTGTGCATGCTAGCGGGAGAAATGGTAACCGATCGACCTGATGTTAGGACGGGTAAACGAGAGAGTTTAGGTATATGCCCTCTTTTCAGCAAGGGGAAAAAGTTGGTGGATAATCCAGAACCGAAAGTATTTAAATGAGTTAGAATATAGCTGTGGTTATCCTAGTTCTCGTCGGGGTCACACCTTGGACGGGAGAACCTGAACTCAAGGCGCCAACTCTCGTAAGTACTTGGATTGGTGATGAACCATCTCCGAAGAGAACTGTCCACAGCATTGGTATAGATCAGATCAATGAATCTATCTTCGCACACAAGATCAAAAGCAGCACGACTGGACTCACCGAAACTCGCCACAGTACCTTGCCCTGGGCTTATAAGTTCCAGTCAGGGCGCAGGCACGGTCACAGCACAGTCGCGTGCGCGGAATGCCCCATGTTCGATTGGACGAGGGCGGGTATTCGGACATGTGATTGACGCGTCTTAACCCTTATGGCTGATATGTAATGGCCCTGGTAAAACAGGAGAATGGAAAATGGTAAGCAATCTCGATGTACTCGGATTGTTGATGTTGAACCAGTGCGGAATGGGACCTGTTATGGCATCCAGGACATCTGAATCAAGTTATTTTCACAGAGGAGCAAAAGCGACATGGTTCGACTCACGGAAACTTGTGGCGGTGGTCATCTCCGATCCCAGTCAATTGGGGAGTTAGCAAGTCCTTGAATCACGATCTGCGCGAGGTCGAGCTGGTGTTCGATTTGACGAAGACCATCGAAAGTTGAGCGGTATGTAGTTTACCGCATCTTTCACCCGTGGAGTCTGGCCAACCTAAGGCCGGTTGGGATCGGCTTTTGAATGCTTCCGGATCCTGAAATACTTGAGGCAGTATTCTTTACTGAGAGCCTGTTCGGTAGCGCTACAAAGCTCTAAGATGGCGGGGTGTGAGCGAAGGGGGGACCTCTGTCAGTCCTGTTTGCACGCCCGTCAGACACCCCTCTCCAAGAATGAGGGCCGCGTTTGGATTTCCTCACGAACCACTACTATCCCCTATGGTCACTCTGCGATCGACCTACATTTCGACGCTTTGGTTCCACTGGGCACAAATTCATCTCTGCAACATTTTCGCTGGTGTCATCGGAGCCAATAGCTGGCGACCAATCTGTCTATGGGGGGTGATCTTATATGTTTAGGACTAGGGATCAAGACGTTTGTTGGAGTGGTGTGGTTAGCAAGCAACGTCGATTGACACCATACATGAGATCCAAGTGGCTCGTGACGAGGCATGGACTCGAGCATGTAGTCTAGACCTGCACATGTGAGAGGGGAATTCGTTCCTTCAGCTCCCAGCTGACACCGCAGCCGCAACCACCTTTTGCCTGTGGGTTTCCGGTGACGCGGAATGAACTTCCGATGAGCTCGGTCGCATAATCGATCGTTGCGCCATTGATCATGGGCAGGGTCACAGCGTCGACGTAGATATTCGAGGGACGGACGTCGGGATGGGTGAGATGACTAAGAAAGGGGAAAGGAGATAAGCGCAAACAGACGGAGGATGGGGAAGACGACACACTAGTCTTCCGGCGTGCAGGTGGTGGCAAGCTGGAGTTTCTATTGATAGCCGTACCATCCGCCTGACTCGACAGAGATGTGCAACGCGACGGTAGAGTTGGCTTGGCGGGTTGCAATGCGCTGGAGTTGCTGTTTAAGGTGGAGGTCGGTGTCGCGTCGTGTCGTCTCTGGAGGAGTCAAATGCACCTTGGCGGCGCAGGTGGTGAGGAGGATGCGAATGTGGTCTGGGGGGATGGGCTCGGCATCGAGTTCCTTTGCATCTATATCTGCGGGTGTCGGAGATGTGAAGAGGACGGTGCGGGCGTTGGGTATGTCGGATGCTGGTGCTTGGACGGTCGACAGGGGACGCGCATGTATGGCAGAGCGGAGCCATGTCCTGAGAGGGGCAGCGAGCCGGGCGGAGCTGGGCAGGTGGGTTGTCTGTCTCCAGCACGTCCGAGAGCGTCGCTGGCAGGAGAGCTAGGCCGTTCATCTCTCTCGAGCTTGACCAACGACGTTGGCGAGGAGGATGCTGACATAATGACTCTCAACCCTAACCCTACTCGGCTACTTTGATTTCAATCTCTAACGAAACGTTCCCGGCACCGCAGCGCGCATACGAACGAACGTTCGACGCCAGAAACGGTACCTTCAAGACACAAAGAATGTGAGTACCCCCCAAGTCCGCATCGTTGCGTCTTTCGAGGACACCCCGGACGTACATTTGCGGGAAATCAGGATCGAAATCGGTGATCGCTTGGTCTCTTGGCTCGATACGATGTTCTTCTCACTCCATACCATTCATTCACTGGACACGCAGCTGACGTCGTTGCAGATAAAAAATGGGTCGAGTCATTGGGGCACAGAGGCGCTCGCACGTCATCGTACATCGTACTCAGTCACAAATCTCGCCTATTACTCGATACCATCTCCCCCCAGTTCATGGCGCACTCACCGCAACAAGGCATCCGCCAAATTCCGCACGCTCGATTTTGCAGACCGTAATGGATACATTCGCGGTATCGTCAAGGAAATCATTCATGATTCTGGCCGGTGAGCTCGCATTTCCCATAGGTGATCTACCCCCACTTTGCCAACCTTTGACTAGCGGAGCACCGCTTGCACGCGTCGTCTTCCGCGACCCTTATCGCTAAAAACTCCGCCAGGAAACCTTCATCGCTACCGAGGGTCTTCACACCGGCGCCTTTGTTTACTGCGGCAAGAAGGCCACTCTCACCGTTGGCCACGTCCTTCCTGTAGGCCAATGCCCCAAAGGTACCATCATCTGCAGTGTCGAGGAGAAGGTTGATGACCGTGGTGCACTTGCACGCACATCTGGCAACTACGCCACCATCATCGGCCATTCCTCCAAGGACCACAAGACGCAGGTTCGTCTCCCCAGCGGTGCAAAAAAAAACAATCTCCATGAGCTCGCGTGCGACCGTCGGGATTGTTGCCGGCGGTGGACGTATTGACAAGCCATTGCTCAAGGCTGATCGCGCGTTTGATAAATACAAGGCTAAGCGTAACAGGTATTAGAGTGATTGCACCTCGCGAGTCATTTGAACCATTGAACCAGATCGTGTTGAAAAGCGTGCATTCAATATACTCGGAGGACGATACGTTTTGGTATCTCCTGAGCCCCCGGTAAGGGGACGTTGTTAGGACCTATCCACAGACAAAGTCGCTTCCTGCATTCCAACCCCCAACCAGTTGCGTGATGGGTCATTTGTGTAACCAGGATCACCGGTACGACCATTGGGTCACAAAGGTTGGCATACATTCTGTGGAATAGTTTCCCGGTAGTTCTCGTCACCGATTTGGCTGGTGTTGATGCACCACATGAGGATAGGTGTACCCAGCTTGGTTTCGCCCTGAATCGATCTTCCCGACGTGCGTAGTCGTCGATATGGCTGTTTGCAAATCGACGCGGATACTTTAGCCGTTATTTCCATGTTGGGATATTCGACATCTGTCGCTTCGTCAAAACCCTGCGTGCCCCAGAGTCGGCGCCGCAAGCTCCCCTTCAGCACTATTATGTAGCGTGCAGGATGTTTGGTGGGTGGACGCGCATCATGCGACACATGGACAGCAGCAGCTGAAGTATCTGGAATATCCATGATCGGGTTGATGAGTGCGCTCTTTCCGACACCTGTCTGGCCAACAACGAAAACGTTGAGATCGGGTTCACCTGGAGGCACCTTGGCGTTCTATAGGATTGGCATTTTATGAGCAGATGAGGTCATCAGCAAAACGGCGAGGCACGCCTTCCGTGCCTTCCCTACCGTCTCACTCGCTGCTTCGGGCGGATTCAAGAAACCTGGCAATTCACCAGGATGGATATTTACTGAGATACGGGTGGATCGGTGTCGTGAAGCTACGGGAGTGTGTGTGGATGAGTGCAGAGTCCGAGATGAGGAAACTCACATCAAATACCGCAGTTGGTGTCGTGCCCACGTCCGTTGGCTCACTTGAGTCGAGTTAACCCCTCAGAATTCACAAGGGGGAATAAATCACCCACCCAATGCTTTGTAGATACGCAGCTGCAAGGACTTGCATAAGCATAGGTGCACGAGCGGAACGCATGACAATTACCATCTCTAGTGATAATAGTGTACTCTTGGGACACCACTGCCTTGAAATATTCTTGAAAGGTGTCTTGATGTTTTAGTTTTACCTTGCATAGCAACAATAAATTCGGATACGATCAACACAAACACACGCAGACCTTTTTTAGCGAGCAATTCGTCATGTGTCACAGCGATCTTCGCAGATGGCTCCTGGACAAAGAAACAAGAAATATAACACCTCGTAAAACTCAGAATGAAGATCAAACCTTTTTTAACATATAATGGTTGATAATATCGGAAGGGTGGAAGGGCTGTAATTTTGTCAACGCTCACAACTCTGAGTACAGGACAATTATGATCATGCCTGCGACAGTTATGGTACACGCTCCACTTTGACACGCTTATGTTCGTCTTCGGTCCAGGTGTATGACTCATCGTCTTCTTCGTCCTGAGAAGTAGCTTCGGGAGAGTGTATCGCCTCGAATGTTATCCTATTAGTAGATTTGCGAAACTAACGCCCAATTCGACAAGTGTGGTAACCAGCGTGTGGTTCGAACTATCAACATTGACTGTGACTCGTTTCAGGTGTAGTAGTTCCTCGTTGGCGGCAATTTTGAACCCAGTTATGAATACACTCTGGTTTGGATTCCCGATGAAGTGTTGAGGTCCAATACGCCATTCCAAAGGACGAACAGTCTCCCAAGTAGAGTCGTCCGCCAACATGGGACCTGCTTTCCTCAACTGCACAATCTTGCAGTGGGCAGGAGATGCACCCGTGCTTTTAAATGGCGCAAGTGACCATGATCGTGCTTTGTGAAATCCGGCAATCAGATAGAGGGCATCATTACCGATGTCTCGATAGAGTTGTTCTCGAGCAAAGCGGTACCAATCGATTGCATTTTAGATGACATCTAAAAGCAGTAGCCCCTTGGCGAGCCTATGGCGTTCAGCACCTTGTGGGAGTACGAGAATTGCACCTTCATTTTGATGTATACTGAACCAATTGATCAGTTAGCCTGAGCTTATAGAATCAGGAAAGTTGCCGTATGATAGTGCATGACAGCTCACCGGCAGGCTGGCACGCCATCTAGATATAATGGATCAGTACAGCTAATTGTACATTCCACAGTAGAAGATGAGATGACACGACCAGGACTCTCGGCATCAGGAACAACCCTACAGTCTTCACGGCTTAACCCAACCTGGGTGAAGTTGTTAGGGACTCCGTCAACTGCGCGAAAGGGGATGCTTTCGGGGTAAAGTTATATTAAAGAGGACATCAAAACTGCCCTCCTCTGGGACAACAACGCCAACGTCTCCAATCTTGAGTCCCTCCAGTCGATAAATTTCTGGCAGTTCGATGTTTGGTTTGGGAGTCCAAAGAGGGAATCCGCGGTGTGATAGAAGATGGCGCGCGTATACGTCTTGCGGGAAGTCAGTCGCGGTATAGTATCGAAGGTGAGGTGGATGGAAATTTGCTGTAAAGCCATGTACTACATGCAGCAAAAGCTAATTGGCGCGGCTGTCCTCTGGTGTCGAACTGAAATCGTTGATGGTGTAGTGTGGTTGCATAGATTTATGAATAAAACGTTCACCGAGTTGACCCAACGGTTGCGAGTGGTGGCTGTGCCTCAGTAAAGTGCACCAGAGGTTGAGTCGTTGGACCTGGTTTGCATCCTGCTCAGCTTGTTAGCGCTGGGTTCTCACCTGGCGATGGGTATTGAGCGAGAACCGTGGCTCCGTTCGATGCGCCAACAACCGTACTCAGCGGATTCAAGGAATGGCCCAAGTCGTTACTCGTCCGAGGTGACTCCCGCTTACCCTGATGCACGGGAACCCCACACTGATGGACTGTCAAGGGGACAGGCTGTATATTGGCACAACAACTGGTAACATACACCGACTTGAATGATGGGGCCGATGCGGGTGCGTTCATGCTCTCGTCCATGCATCCTCACTGACGTTCGGTCGTGCGGGTCGATAAGCCGAAGGAGTAAGCTCGACAGCCACGCCGGTCGAGACGAAGACTAGGATATCCAGGAAAGCCATCGATCAGCTACGGTACATCAAAGATATTAACTCGCTCATCGTCCTCTCTGGTTCGAGTCCCTCTCACCAGTCAGTTTTGCCCATTCATCAATGCTTGTTTCTTCCTAGGGAGTCTCCCAACGTTATACCCACTCCTTCTTTTTCACCACCGACAAAGCTCACTCAGGCGAAGAGTGCCTTGTCATTTGCCATCCATTCGACTGTGCACAATGTCCCCAGGGCTCAAAGTCCCAGTCCGTCCAGTTCTCCCCCTTCTGGAGAGTTCTCTGGCGAGTTAGAGAAGGGGTCGATACCAATTCCGACCGCGGTGACAACTCTTGTGGTAGCCTGGCGTCGGAAAGTGGTTTTGTACAGCTGGAAGGATGGGGAAGTTCAAGACATCAAGGTGAGTTGATACGTCTGTACACAGTTATACCGGTTCACTCATCGCACTACTCTGATTGGCGTCCGTCCAACGCAATGATGATTAGGAAACGCCACTTCCGCACTCTCCTCGTACGGTAGCATTCTTGGATCCCTCGCACGTATGTTTCATATACTCTCTTACTGAATCTGCGATCTTCTCCTTGGAGAGCTCGACGGTTGTTGAAGTCACGATGCCTGCACTCGTACCTACTGCTCCTTCGTCATCGAGTTTAGGAACGGGGACCTTCTCCGGTTTGTCGAGTTATATGAGTCTCGGCCTGGGAGGCAGGAACGCAAAACCCGACCTAGCAAGAGTTGGTGAGAGGGAGGTCGTTGTTGTCAGGGAGAGTAAATCAAACCATTCTCTTCGTTGAGGACCGTGGTTGATGGGGTTTTTCAGACCAGGGGTTTATCATCGATGTCGATGCCAAGACGAAAGGCAATAGCATTTACTGGCCAACTCAGCCCAAGGAGATTGGTGAGTCTTGTTCTCCGCCTATACTTATTGACCGCTATATCATTGCCGTTGGACTTTTCTAGCGTTCGTGAACCCGTATATATTTTCCATCCTTCCAGCTGGTACGGTACCCGTTACGGCGGAACCTTCTAATAGCTTGAGCAATGCTTCACTTCCCACAAGTTCTTCATCGCTACCACAAGCGACAGTGCAATCGCAATCGCAACCATCTTTTATCCACGCCCCAGTCATTCAAATCATCTCATCTATCAACATGCTCCTAGTGCAGACTATCGCGTTCCCATTCCCTCAAGCACCCGCTTCTCAGAATAGCGCGAATTCATCCCTACGACTACTCACCACCAATGTCACGTCTACTCATTCCAGAACAATGCTTGCAACAACCTCGAAGACCGCCTCTCATCTCTTTCTTATCTCTACCCCTCTCGACTGGACACTCGCAACCTCAGAGGGCACTAGCATCTGGAAGTTTGCTATGCGTGATTGGGATGCGCAAATCGAGGACTTAGTATCACAAGCGTCCTACACCGAGGCACTTGCCCTACTAGGCCATGTCCACGGCTCAAGTCCTAGCCCGAAACAGACTCTCATTCTCGCACTCAATGCCGTTTCGCAGCTCCGGGTTAGCAAATACGACGATGCAATAAATACCTTCTTAGATCTCGACGTGAATCCTGAAAAGGTTATTGCATTGTATTCCGATAAAGTGGCTGGACGATTGGCGGTGAAACAAGATGATTGGATAACGTTATTTGGGGGTCCTGTTGCACAGTCAAAGGAGAAATCTGGTGGAGGTGTTGTTGGAGTGGAGGACGCAGTGTCAACCAAGTCGAGTGAAGCGGGGAGTAAGGATGGTACAATGGCGAGTAAAGACAAACCTCCGGTGACGGTTTCGAGGTCGCCATCGCCATCAGTTTCCGTCAGGGCACGGGCGAAGACGACTTTTGGTACCTTGTTGCCTGCGGCGGTGGCGTCCAAGGAGGACGATACTGTTTCACTGAGCGGAAAGAAGAAGGGCAAGGTTGTCGGTCCATGTTTTTTTGCTGCGGTAAGTTGCAACTGCGAGTGACTGTAGCATTTCGTGTGCCCCTTTGCAATATCCAAGTCTGAGCGATTCAAGAACCGTCATTCCTTTCTTCAGCCTATCAGTCAAAAAGGGTTGAACGTACGCCTTAGTTGGAAGGCGCCCGCGCCGCCTCCTTCTCGTGTCTCAAAATACGTTCTACATTCGCGCCGATCCGGCGACGATCTTCGAGTGTGAAATCGGGTTCAGGTGCCGAGTATCCGAGCTCTGCAGTCATGGTTTAGGGAAAGTCAAACTGATGCATGTTGCGTACTTACTGAGGCTAGGATACTGTAAGGGTACAGTTTCAGTTAGGACGGGGAGCACAGAGAGATCTAGAGGGTAAGCAGGACCCATCCATGCATTGCGAATTTCGTGGTCCCTAAGAGTAGAACACTGTGTTAGCGAGTGTTACCAAAGAGAGAATAGTCAAAGCCTACTTTCTCTGCACGGAGACAGGTTTTGTGGGTCAAGTCAGTCGCTTCAACAGAATGAGAGAGAACACAAACTTCCTCGCGTGTCAGAGGATGAACGAAGATGCTTGGTCATGGCATAAGGGAGGTCTGTAAAAACAAATGTCTTGGACCTTCGCTCACCTGAGATCACCTCTGTGTTGAGAGAGGTAGGAGAACACAGACGCGAACGACGTGGAAGGGACCCATATCTCGTAGGAACCTACACACCATTCGCTTCAGCTGGAGGATCTTGGGACCTCATACAAGAGTCACTCGCCTACAGGGTGTGGGCCTATCGGACCAGTGTTGACGCGGAAGAGGGGAACCGCCACAAAGGCCCCTTCGCGCCGGAGGCGTAAGACAGCATCGCGCAGCTCGAGCGCAGCATGATGCTCATCCGCATTGTTCTGATGAAAATAG
>JBBPQI010000154.1:0-11032 GCA_038092445.1 Gyrodon tennesseensis | reverse complement strand
GTGTTCTACAGAAGATTATTGGTCAGCCTGGTCACCCTCTTGGAGAATGCCAATGCATACGTCACAGAGGAGATTGTGAAGGTCACTCCAACCCTCAAGAAACTTGACACAATGTCAAACAAAATCTCAGAAGAATGGGAAGCAGCAATGAAAATCGCCACAAAGATGATGAAAGCATCAATATCATAGACATGGCCAAGGAGTTGGAGCTAGGAAACTGGTGGAACTCAGATCCAATCTGTGATATTAAGAAGGCATTGGTGGAATTCATTGTTGCTACATAGATCACATATGTACATGAAGAATATATATTGCATGTTTCACTTGAGCAAGTGTTGTATATCAGGTGGTCTTTTTCATATTAGGAATATTTCATGGCATGGTATGTTAATCCTCACAATGTGTTCTGGAGGGTGGGAGTGGGGAAATTCTTGGAATCCACATCAGAAGATGAGGAGATAAAGCAGATAAGACTGAGATATTTTATGAGATTCAAGCTATAGCATACATGTACAATCAAAAGTACAAGTGAAATTCAGAGTATGACCTCCTTTCCTTAAGAGCAGGTTAAAGGTCAGTGACCATATCATAACTTCTCTCTCTCCTACTCAATCAAATCAATACTCCTTTGTCTTCCTGCCACAGTACTGCATTTTCTCATTGTGTACCATTTTCCAGTCCATAACCCTTGTATTGAGCACTTTGTTGTTGTTCCTAAGCATCTTGAGTGCTTCCTTCACCCAAGCAATGCAATTTCATTCAACCTTGTCCTGTCTGATAGGAATGAATTGCAAGATCTCACAGACCTGCTTCTCATTCTCAATCTTTGTGACTGTAACACAAATAAGTAGCATTTTGCTGGCAGTTAGAGAGATGTTGCCCATCTCATACATCCATTCCATTGGCCCTGAGAGAATCATGTTGGCCTTTGCATGGTGCCAGACTCCTTTCAATTTTGTGGACTCCATCTTTGAAATGGTAAGTGCCCAGTGATATCTAGTATGTGGATGAACATATTAGGAGCAAATGGCCGTATCCTTGGAATAACACACTGGATGACATGAAGCCTTGGTTTGTTGAATAGCATTGGATGGTGCTGGAATTGAGCAGAGGAAATGGCAAAGAAGGAAAGAAGCTGACTTCTCAAATCACCCAGATCTGGCAACATTGATAGGCTGTCTAGATTGCCCATATTATCTGCTTGTGAATTGACAGTTACATCAATCCACAGATGCAGTACTGGGTAGCAGTTTGGAGGAGGATGCTAATGTAGCCCTAATTTCAACTCATTCAGCTTGTGTTCAGCACATCAAATCTAAGTTCAGCTTATGTTCAGTGCATTGAAGTTAAGTTCAACTTGTTCTGAAATGTTTGGTGCACTGAACATGTTGGACATTGTGTTTAATATTCAGAACAAGTTGAACTTGGGTTCAATATGCTGAATACATACTGAACTTAGGTTCAACATGCCAAACATGCATTGATCATTGGGTCCAACAACATGCTTCTAACACTCTTATCCATGTGGGACTGGGAAACTCCAAACTTAGAAGGCAACCTGGAGCTGAACCTTCTTATTAGTGTCTATGCATGTCAAACCACCAAAGAGAAGCCCTTTTATTCGACATTTGCTCAGTATATGTTTGGTGCTGTGAATATACTTGTACCATAATCAATAAGTTGATCAGCCTATCAGGCTGAGCATAGTAGTAAGAGTAAGAATATTATATGATTGTAGCAGGCAGCTAATCCTATCTGATACACATGTAGAACATGCTCATACTTCATTTTGGTTCCACATCCATATAAGCAGGCATGAATGAACTGTGTTATAGCAGTAAAAGCGAAATCAAATGGATATATGTTATATGTGTGCACTGCTAAGACATAGTAATTATATACCATGTATCTTGAAACAGATAATGTACTTTGATCCCCAAAGTGCAACAGTATGACCCTGGCAGAGTTATATACATAAGGTACAGAAAATTATTGCAAGATGATTGATTGAAGAACCTCCATATATGCCATGTCTACAACCTATAACTTAGACAATATCAGGACTTGGACCAATGAGCAGGTGTGGGAGCTTGATAGTGATAATGATGGTACAGAAATAGTTGTGAGGATGGAGATGGAGTGGTGACAGCAGCTGAAGGTGGCAAGACTGAAGGCAGAGAAGAATGAGGCAAAGAAAAAGGCCAGGATGAAGGCTGAAATGAGGAGGGAGGAGAGAAAGGAGAGGCAGATGAGAGTGGCTAGAAGAAAAGAAGAGGAGAAAGAGAGAAAGAGGAGGGCAGCAGAGCATGCACTGCAATAGGCAAGTAATAGGATAAGCATAATTGAAGGGAAATGTTCTTAATGAAGGAGTTTTCCAAAACATGTCAGCAGGTGGCAAAGGCAAGGGAAAGAAGTAGGAGATGGTGAAAGGAGAGACAACCATGGGAGATGGAGGAGCATTGGAGAAGGTGGTTGGAAAAAAGCGAAGGGTGAGAAAGCAAGGAAAGAGGAGAATGTGGAGGAAATGGAAAAATAGAGATGAGGGAGAGAAAAGGGATAAAATGGTTGTGGATGGGCAGTGTGGTTAGTAAATAGAGCTGCTCTTAGTATTCTACATTAATATTTTTGGAAACAGGAAACAAGATTGTAAGTGGTAATGGGTTCTAAAAAAAAATAAGCAGATGTATTGAATGTTAGTGAAAGCTGGAAGATGTTAATAGAGTGTCAGGAATATGATATTTTCCAGGAGAGACAGCATGAACTATGAATTCATGTCCCTTAAAACAGTGATGAAGAGATTTGAGTATCCTGTTCATATAAAGTTCATGTAGTGTTCACAAGTGTTCTGATACTGTTCATAAATCTTCATGTGTTGTTCCCTATGACCCCACTGTCCAGTTAACAGCACATGGTCATAACAGGGCATATCCACCAGAAGAAATCTGTTTTACCTAACATCTTTTGCAAGTACTTGTAATTGTAGTATATGTTCATGTAGTAACATATGGAAGGTAGGGACTGCTCATAATGTTGAGATGTCAGTTTTATTTCTGATATCAGGTGCACAGAGGGTAGTAAATAGGAATGCTATGCTAAATATAGATATAAATATACTTCAGCCATGTGTGAGTAACTGCACAGAATGTAGAACATGTGCAGGACAGAGGTACAATGTCTTTAGCTCTGTAGATAACATGCAAAACATGTGCCAAATGAAAGCTTAACAGTGTTCAATGCATATTCAACACAATGGATCACAACAAAAGGCACACTCAAGGTGTTGAACATGCACAGAACTTAGGTTTGACAGTGTTTAGCACATGTTCAACACAATGGATCACAACAAAAGGCACACTCAAGGTGCCAAACATGCACCAAACTTAAGTTCAATAGTATTCAGCACATGTTTGACACAATGGATCATCGAAGAAAGTAAATTGAGGGTGCTGAACATGTGCTAAACATGGGTTCAAGAGCATTTGGCACATGTTTAGTGGAACAAGTCATTGCAGAAAGTACACTCAATGTGCAATGCAACAGTGTAAAATAAAATGCAAATACAATATTCTTCAGAAGCTATAAGTCTTTTTTTATAGATAGGAAAAAAAACATGATAAATAAACATATCATACTGTTTTCAAGCCAATTCAGGAATAATGCTTGCATCATTGAGCTCTTGACCACAGTTGCAGAGATAATTTCATCAAGGATAAGAAAAGCCTCTATAGTGTCTGATGGCCACAAATGAAGAGTTGATTTCTACTTCCATGATGTCCCTATTCTAATCATCTTCTGTCTGATGGAGTAGATGTCACAGCCCTTGTATCTCCCTGGGCAATCTTGTCTCTCTGTCCCATCTGAATTATGTGCTTTATTGTCAAAGCCAACCTCTCCCTTGCAGTCTCTTCCATTGCACATTGCAGTGCCTTATGCCTGTCCAATGAACATAATGACCACAATGTTGATGTTGACATGCAAGATGTCTCAGTGGGCTTTCACCATCATCAGGCTGTCACCACTACCTCTGTTGCAGTGCTAACCCTGCACCCTTTCTGCATGCACCTGCCACTGCCACCACCATTGTCCATCCACCCTGGAAAATGCAGTTGCACTGTGTCCATCTCCTCCATCTCCTCTCCTGATAATACATCCATCATGGCCATTATATGCTACCCCACTGCCACAAGTGAGTCTCCTGCCCTTTTTCTCTCTTCTCCCTTGCACTGCTTGTACTCCACCTCCTCTCTTGCACCTGTCCTTGCTCTCTTACCACTCTCATTCATATTTTTTTTTTTTTTACAGGGCCTCTACAGGGCATATCATTTCCATTCCAGTACATCAGCAAATGTTACATTTACTTTACACACTTTGGTAATATTTTTAAGTAAATAAGCTTCTCAAGCTTACAAAGCAGAGCAGCTGATGACATTAAAGTTCCAAAGCATCCAAGTAAGAAGAATATATGCAAGTATGTAATTAAAGTAAGTAAAGTACTACAAAAGACTTCAAGCTACAAAGTGAGAAGAGTGACAAAGGTCACAGAGGCATGGAGTTTGAAACTGCATAGTACAAACAGGAGAGTGGTGGGGGGGAAGGGCCACAAAGGTCACAGAGGCATGGGGTTTCGAAACTACATACAAACAGAAGAGAGGAGAGGAGGGGAAGGGGAAAGGGCCACAAAGGTTATAGAGGCATGGAGTTTCAAAACTGCACACAAACAGGAAAGAGAGGGGGAAGGAAAGGACCACAAAGGTCTCTACTAATAATCTACTCCCCATGTTGGGTGTCAGCCCACACAGCCACACTGGAAGTACTCTGGAAGTGCTCTTAGGAAAGCCTTCTGGAAGTATCCTAGGAGGTCATGACACAGCCACTAGAAGTGCCTGGAAGTGCCCTAGAGGCCATGACACAGCCACTAAGGTGCATAAGTATATGATATAGTTGCACATATAGAAGAGAGGAAAAGGTTGAAAAAGATCTACTTTATCATTCAGACTAAATAGTAGATTATTGTAGAAAGAACAAGGATGGTGTATTTCTATTTTACTGTTGTAATACAGGCTGTGCCAAGTCTACAGGTTATTCTATCAGACTCTATCAGAAATGATATGAAAAAAAATCAAGTTCATCCTAGATTGTATCAACCCAGCACAAAGAATATAATGAATAACTTGAGATAGAGTTATGCAGCTTCAACATAGCAAGTTTTCCTTGGTTAAATGTGCCATGCAATATCTGCATCACCATATTCCATCTATGGCATTAAATATAGATTGGATAAGCAAGCATAATTTTACCTATACTTACACTACTGGCTCTTATTTTAGGACATTGATATGGGATTGCTTGGACTTGCATGACCGAGATCTCTATAGCTCCACTGATTTCATCCTAGGGGCTACACAGCCACAGGTAGTGTTGGCAGATAAAAGGATCTAGAGAGTATATGATTACAAAAGAGATATAGAGAACCATTGTCTTAGAGCTGCATAAGTATTCAATATACTTGTGTACACTAACTCAATATGACCATTATGAAGGCAAAGAGTCAATAAATAAACAACACCAATAAGACTTATGAAATATACAGAAATTTGTAGTGTATTTGGTTGTCTTTCATCCAATCTGGTTTTATCTAATATTAAAGCAAGAGTTGTTTATTTATTTTAATGTGCATGAAGCTGAACAATATTGATGCCATCATATGATGTGACACCCTCTAGATGAGACAGGAATATGGATAGAAAATATAATATAAGAAAATATGGTGAAAAAAAAAGAAAAAGAAATAGCACAAGTATATAATATAGTTATGCAAGAAGAGAAAACAAAGCAGACAGCTAATACAATACAAAAAGACCAATATAAACACATCATGTCACAAAAGATGACAGTAAAGTGCCCAGCACAAGTATATGATAGAGATATGCACAACATACATGTGATTCAAAAATAGATTGGAAAATCTGTCATATAAAGATGATATTTAACTAGAAAGATATATATTGTCTATACATAATAATAATTGAATTTATGATATAACTATGCTGTATGCTGCACAACTATTTGGTTCACTTATGCACATAATACATATTCATAATCTATTGATGGCTGATAACAGAGAGGCACAGAGAGCAGTGGAACAGATGAAGGCCATGATAGTAGAGCTATACAAGCAACCACCTCTCAAAATGCTTTACCATTTCATTGAATTCTGTCAACAGGTGGATGGGACTAAAGTGAATGAGATGCAATGTACAGCAAAGACGCTGTACAATACCATGTATGTGATAAAAAAGATGCCATTGGTGAGAAGAGAGGACTTTTACACAGGTAGACTATTGGAGGAGTAGACGACCATGGAGTCAAAACAGAGTTATAGTGCAAAAAGAAAATAAAGTAACACTAGGCCATGTTGGTTTTTTGTTTTGTTTTGTTTTGTTTTGAAGAAACAACCTGTTTGAAGATATGAACATACATATACATTGTATCTAACCAAGGAAAGAAAACAGAAAAGAAAACAACACAAGAACATGGCATCTTTCTTGTATACAAGAGCTTGTATGCACAAGTACATGGTACAGTTATGCAAGTGTCAATAGCACTAGCAAAATGTCATAGAGCAACACAGGGTGGGAAATGATTATATAATCTTGTTTGTATATATTCTTGTGGCTATGCTAAGATGCTTCTTGACCTTGAACCAATACACTCCCTATTAGGCATCAATACAAACAACAGTAAACAAATAACAATGTAAGCATTACATAATACATCTGCACAAGTATATGCTGAAGTTGCACTGGCTCAGCAATGACTTTCAGTTCAGAATAATATGACAATTAGTATCTAGCATCTGTTGCACAAGTATATGGTATACTTATGCTGGCCAGCTTGAACTGCAGGTGAACATAGGTGTTACATCTTGGATTCTTAACCCTCAAGTGCATGTATAGGGAACACTTATGCACATTGATTGCAGGACACCATCAGAATGCATATTGTGAAGGTAAGATGACAATCTCTAAGTAAAATGTAGTGACTAGTTTTGACCAAGATGAATAACCCACATAGGTTGATGGCAGAAATGTAACATTGAACGTGATGGTAAGCAGAGAATAGAATGAACAACTGGATGACAAAACATGGCTGCTAAGATTGTGATTTAGCTAACAAAAGCAGACATAGTAGATATCAGACATTTTGAAGAGAATTGTTGGTTGATACATAAGGGAAGGTACACTGGCCAGTCTATTTATATGATCCTTGGGCAGTCACACAATCACTCAATTCTTCCATGCCACAACTCAATCCTACTCTAGTCTCCCTTCCCTTTCCATCAGTTACTGGCAATACCACATAGTCTAAACAGGCCACAAAACTGCTTGGATGTTGTTTGACAACATTAAGGTATCCTATGCAACAAAAATGATGCAATTTGGTTCAGTGATTCCAGTCCTGTGAACCAATCTTTATTCCTATATAATCTAGGACCTTCCTGACACTTGTCGTAATTTTCCTACCAATCCATCCTTCAATCTGACTATTGAACTAACCTTTCAGGATCTCTTGGAATGCTATGCAATGATTTTGTATCCTATGCAATGTTTGTGATTGAGCCATGAGTCATTTTATCCTCTACTTCATTAATATGGATCTCTATTGTGCAGTTCATTTCCTACCAATCTGTCCTTCAATCCAACCATTAGACTAGCATTTTAGGACCTCTCAGAATGCTACGCAACAATTTCATGTCCTATGCAATGTTGGTGGTTGAGCCATAAGTTATTTTATCCTCTACTCCATCAATATGGGCCTCTATCATGCAATCTGTTTCCTACCAGTCTGACCCTCAATCTGACCATTAGACCAATCCTCCAGGATCTCTCAGAATGCTACATAATAATTTCATGTTCAATGCAGCATTTGTGGTCAAACTATGAGTCATTTTATCATTTATCTCAAATGATACATCTCTATATTGTACAATCTGTGGCTACTACCTCTTGGACAACCCCCACCTCCTCTAAACCATATTCAAACATTGCTCTATGCCATCTAGGAAGTCTATTATGTCCCTGTGAATTGCTCTCATGTTGTGACTGATCTTTCTTCCCAGCCTATAGATAAGTGAGCAATGAATGCAGTTAGGCTAGAATTGCTCTGTAAGCTTCTGATTGGTTAGGATTCAGTTAGCTCTGTGTTGTCAGAATTATAAAATATTAGGTTGGGTTGGTTAATGTTAATGTTTCAGAGTGAAACCATGGTTTGTTAGAGTTAGGGTTTCCTCCTCTATAATATAATGCTTTTATCATCCATTATGCTGGATGTCAACTTGCTCTACAGATTAGTCATCCAACTTCAGCTAGGTTACTTTTTTTTAGCTATGCAACACTGTTAGTTACACAAGTTGGTGATCTCAGATCAACGCTTTTGTTAACTAAGCATCTCACATACAAAATTTCACATTGCTAAGTTAACCAGGCATCTACCTTTATCATTGTATATGATTATACCAATCCTAAGCATTCAGTCTTTCTTGAGAACATCACAGTTTTGCCCTTAATGGCAATGGTCTGTAGATGCATGTAATATCTATGGTTTTTAGTCATCATTCTTTGTGTATATCACTGTTTTTGTTCTATCCATTGCCATTTTGTATGTGACCAATCCATTCTACAACAAGCTATCTAACCCTACACAACCCAAGGGCACATATATTCACAATTGTGGGTTTTTACCCTGTTTTTTTGGCTATAAAAGCTAAACCAGTGCTCATCAAATTGTATCTCTCCACCATGTCCCTTCTCTGCTTTTTGTCCTGCTCATTAGTCACAGCTGAGATGGGTGATTTTAGCCTACAGTCTTCTTTCCCCCCTCTTTTCCCAGAACATTAAGCCCTCTTTATCTTCTCTACATGAAGCAGCAAAGGCTTTTCTCTATTCTTCACTAGATGTGCAAACTCATATATTTTATTACCTCCGTCCTCTCCTCCACAGCACCCCAGACATGCCTATCACCCTGCCATATTTTCCTTGTGCAGTCTGGGAATGCATGTCCTATATGACCTCTTACTGCACCATCTGCTACTTTCTTTGTCAGAAGTGCCCCATCAAAATCATTCTGACACATTAACAAGGAGGCCATTCTAAGGAGTATGATAATCATGCTCCTGAATTTACCTGCTGCCCTTGGCACTTGCTCATGGACTGCTCTGCATATTGTCACTTTTCTTCTGAGGTCAGTGCATTCTTGTGCTTAAGTGACTCTAGCAGTGGTGGTTGGTTTGTCTGCTCTATCTGTGCTGAGCCATGAAATACATCCATGTTCCACCAGCACTATGTATATGGGCCCAACATCTTTCTGCTGGCCTATCTTGTCTAGAAAGACCTCTCTACTTATGACTTAATCTTTACACTGCTGTATGAAAAGTCAGTCACATTCCCAGACTTTCAAGACAGAAGTGCATATGCAATATGGCTGGATAGCAATATCCATCAAACAATGCTGACACTTAACAACATTTATCTCTGTTATGACTGGCCCAGGTAGAGACGGTTGTAGCCTCTTAGAAGGTCAAGGGTGAGGTAGTGGGTGGCTGCCTGGGCAAAGGAAACCTAGGGGATGTCCACTAGGGTCAAGGGTTCTAGCTGGAGCTAGTAGATGTTGTCAATATCGGCAACATGGGATTCAAAAAATAGGCCAACGGGACGTTGCCTAGGGGTTCAAAGAACAAGCATTCACTCAAGAGTAGAACAGGGACTTGAAGGAGACGAAACACAAATGATGATAATCAAGAGGAAGTCTAACTTGGGTTACAAGGTAAATGACGCAGGGTTTATATATACAACGGGAAATGAAGATAACCAAGTGGTGAAAGGTTATAGAAGAGGATAGAACACTTAGTCAGCGAATGGGCAGCAGGCTGCATTAGAATGTTGTGAAAGACAATGGAACCAACATGTACTTATGAAAATATAGGAGAATAACTGTACCGACTGTTAGGGTTACAAGGTGGGTTGTATATAGAGGATGATGAGCATAGTGAATGGACGATAGAGAAGAAAAAAGAGAGGGGTCTGTAACCAATCGTAACATTACCTCTGTACTAGAGTCCAGGCAATGATACAGACCTAAAAGAGCTCCCAATCAGTGGTGGAGAGGGAACTGGTAATGTTGCTCCATGCCTCAGGGCTAAGGAGGTCCTTGTCGGAGGAGTAGCAGGTGAGTGGAGACATGCAATGACAGGAAGTAGCCAGAGGGGGGCAACGAAGTGGGTGTTTAATGGAGGGACAATGAGGTGGAGTGGTATGCATATATGGTTGTAGGACGGGGACAGAAAGAGGGGCCTGTGATGACCTGTGGGAGAAGGAGGACAACTGGTGTGAAGACGAGAATGAAGTGGAGGAAGAATAAGATGTCTTCTGATGTTTAGGGCACTGTGCGAGGATGTGGCCAGGACTTCATTTGAGACAGTTTCCACATTGGAAGAAGGGGCAATCAACCCAAATATGGCCGAGGTAGTGACAGTGGAAGCATGCTTTGGCATAGCAAGGGTGGATCGTCAACAGAGAGATGTGACTGTGACTGCTGGTCCAGTGGGCTTCAGTCTGAAGGAATGTGGCTTCTTCTCTGGAGGTTATGGGAGCGGAAGATGCGGAGGGGTGGAGGTGAAGTCATTAAGATCTAGGGTGGAGATGGTGGATGTTGCGGTGAAGGTGTGGACTACCTGGAGTTCTTCGAGGTAGCCATCAAGGTCTTCTAGGAACTCGGTCATGCCGAGCTGGTGCATGGTAGCTAGGATTGACCCTTTTATGTTGAGGGAGATGCCCTACAAAGTGCTGGCTTGAAAGGCGATGTCAGCGTGGGGTGACCAGGTAGAGCATGCGGCAAACAGGGGTATGCAGGTGTTTTGCAGGTACGCCTGGTATAGTAGGTACAGGGAGGATCCCAGGTCAAGGTGGGCTGCGATAGGGGTAGCAAGATGAGAGTTGGTCAACATGGCTTGAATGGTTGCAATGCAAGCACCATC